>BPLR01005617.1:0-78868 GCA_021605095.1 Caerostris extrusa | reverse complement strand
TCTTAAAACAAATGCAAATTTGGGCACTAAAACTGCTGAAAAAATCTTATAACATCTGTTGTTGCTGAAATATAAAGTGCACATTGTTGTTTATACCGTCTCGGCTATAATAGACCTACAACGGCTTCAAGGAGATGGCCACTTTATGATTATGGGAATGCTTTTAATTTTTATTTACAAGCACTATATATCTATATGTATACAAATTCAGAACTCTAGGTTATTGTATAGAGACATTAAAAGTTAAAAATATAATCAACTTGATAAGTGCACGATTAAATCACAAAGTGCAGTTCACTCAAAGGTCGGAGATTTTCAGAGTTCTCGAGTTCGTCGGAATACGTCACCCAAAACACGTGTCTGGGGACGACACGGACGACAGACGGGAACACAAAACAGACGGAAACTCGGCCTAATCTGTCACCAGAAAAAAAAGACAAAAGAGCATTCTTTGTTGACTCGTCGCAGAACTTTTCCTCCTCCCTCCGTGAACGTTCCCATTCTTTTCCGAAAGCCTCTTTAAGAAAATTCGCCAAGAGGGAGAGGGGGGAGGGTCGGTTTCCACTTTCTCTTTTGGAGTAGGCATTTCACATTTCATGGTTGATCACTAATCACGATGCAACAATCACGGTTTAGTCTATTCCATCTAATTGTTTCGACCTGTGAAAGTCGCACAGACAGTCGCTAATTTCATGAGTCTGAGGACCTGCTATCAGATTTGGGTGACGGGTTGTTCTTATTGAGCGCAAAACCTTATAACTATCTACAACACTGCTTGTCTTACAGTGCGAGTGATGCTTGGTTATTATGTATTTGTCAAAGAATATAAATTCCTCTCTCTCTGGGTTGAAATTTCGCAAATCTATCCGATGCTTACATGTTTAAGGTTCTGCAGTATTGATAAAAAATTCTTCATTAACTGTAATTTTTTTTTTATATTCAGTCAGTGAAAATTTCAAGCAATGAAAAATCAGATATAAAACTTTCAATGGAGAAAAGATGATGATCGAATATTATTGAGAGTACCTATTCTATTTCAGTGGAAACTATACAAAGGCAAAAATTCCAACAATCCTATATTTGAAATTCTCTCTTCCAGTATGTACCATTAACTGTAATGATTCCTCATAGGACTATTATTTGGCAAGACTTGGGTACACATTCCACAGCATACTAGAATATCTCTACCATTTTCCCAGAATAAGTCAGCACTAAGAATAACAAAAATTGTGCCCAGAAAGCAAAGCAGTGTGAGCTTCTCTTATATATATTTGGACAAAATTAGAAATAAGAATAAAGAAATCATGCTTAACATCAAATAAAAACACATTCGTTCATTCTGAGATTTGAATGTCAAATACTAAACTGTGCATTTTATAATAAAATTATATGTTGTTGCACGTATGGATGAAAAATAAATTCAGAATAAACCTTAGTTTAAGTAAGTTTACTTAATCAAGTTTACTTAGTTAATGCAAATTTACTTAGGGGACTCGCAACCCCTATACACACAGTTAAAATGACTTATTTTATGTTCCTTTCATCAGAAATTACTAAATGTATTGTCTTGAAATTTTCATGCAAGCTTAAAAATACATGGTAAATTAATCCGAGGCGGAAATTGAAAGGGTATTTTGAAAGGTCAAATATTGGACATTCAAAAATGTTAACTTACCCCCAAGATTTTAATTAAACACGTTTTTACAAGATGCTTACATTATTAACCTTAGATTGAAATATAAAGTAATTATTCTTCTTCATTGGATCAACAGCCCAATGGTAGGCCAAGACCGCCTGCCTACTGGCAGATTTCGAGATAGGAGATGTTTTCTTTTCAGGGGAGTACGGTTGCCAGCATATTAGACCAGGACCTACGGCTTAGTGTGAATTACGAACGATTACAAGAATCCCTGACAATTCCGGGACTCGAACCCTTAAACAGGCAGCACTGAGCGCCAAAGCACTAGTCACTCGGCCTATCAAGCCCAATATAAAGTTTTATATAAAGCACTATCAGGCCCAATATAAAAATTTACTTTTATGTAAAGAATTTTAATGTTTTATATGTAGTAGTTTTCTAGAAAAGGTACATCGAAATTCAAAATTACAATTTGAGAAAATTATATTTAATTATAAGGGAGATGACCACTTAAATTACTTCTCCTTATCATAAAAAGGCATTTTAATATACTTCTCTTTGGAGTAGAGGAATAAATAACCTTTAATAGAACTACAATAAATCAAAATTGATCAAAATGAAATCAAGTACCGAGTCTTCCTAAATGACATTGTAGTATTATATAGAGGTTTTATTAATAACTTTATATGTAGAATAGACTTTAACAACAAGAAATATTTTACTTATTCTATATGTAATAGCTGTCGCGGGTATAATATTTGGTTATTACGTATACCAATAATTCAAAACATTAAAATCCACTGAGAATTATGCTGATAAAGTTTTCTGCGAGACCACTAAAATGGAAGGGGTGAATTTTGTGGTTATAACTAGATGTTTGTAACGGTTATCTTTTGGGAAATACTTCATGTCGTTGCACCATTGGAAAATGAAAGAATTTATCTTAATTTTACACAGAAGGGATAGAGATTGCGACAGTTAAGTAAATATGCATCGGAAAGTACAAATCTTTCTATGTATTAACGATATGAAATAAGCATGTATCAATGATATTTTATGGAGAGAAACATTCCTCCAAAGATAAAGTTTTATCGGACCAGTGATGATTGGAGTAGAGACTATATTGCTTGTTTGTGTACGGATAGATATGCTACAATTATCAATGAAGTTAATAATAGTGATGGTATTGGAATAAACTTTCATAATACACGTTTTTGTCTAGGGTTTCCAGGGCCACTGTCTTATTTGTGAGTCTATGATAAAGTTGATCAAACGCGCTAGTACATAAAAATGTATTTAAGAACTACGAGTATGGTGAAAACAAGCGCTGACGATTTGTAATCTTCATGTTTGCTAATCATGATCATTATCACTGTTAATTATTAATTTGGCTTTCTGCAAAGTTCTTTAATTTTTGTATATACCTTGTTTCTGGGTTTCCCTGTTTTTTTTTTTTCATCCGTTATTACACACCGATGTAGAATGCTTGCCATAATTTGAACTTTTATAAAAATTCAGCTATTTTTAATCGTACAAAACTGTCCCGTTTTTTTTTCTTTATGTTTAGAATATTGTTTATTTTTCTCTAATGCTAGGCTGTGCCATTTATTATTATTATTATTATTATTATTTTTTGAGAGATGAGACAAAAGGCAGTTTTACAAAATTCATTTTTAGGAAGCTTTCGAAAAAAAAAAGATTGATCTCAGATTATGCTCAGTGGCCTAAAATCCACATCAAAAATTCTAAGGATTTTAACTGATAATTAGTGGATAAGCAGGAAATAACTATATATCGATGTTATGACTTATTTTAATAATCAAAGAATCTAAAATAATTGTGAAATTAAATTCATTTCATGTTCAAAATATTCTACCTTAGAATACCATGGCATGGGCAATCCCTTAACTGTTTGATATATATCATATAATGATTACGCATCCAGGGCCTGAATGACCGAGTTGGCTAGCGCTCTGGTGCTCGGTACCAAAGGTTTCGGGTTCGAGTCCCGGCGGTGCCATGGATGTTTGTAGTGGTTCGAATCCACTTTAAACCGTAGTTCCCGGTCCTAATAGGATCGTAGAGCGTTGCGGGTTTGTCGCTCTACGGTCATCTTGTGCACACTTTGGGCTAAACAGACCGGGACCTACAGTTTAACGTGGATTCCGAACCCCTAACAACCATCCATGCCACCGCCAGGATTCGAACCTGGAGCCTGGGATACCAAAGGTCAGAGCGCAAGCCACTTGGCCACCAGGCCGCTAGAGCGTTGCGGGGGCATTGTTAATCCGCGTCCGTGGCTTATCTTTTTAAGTTACATGCGCCCCTGGGTAATGCAAAGTGAGTAACGTCTGTGCAGCGCTTGCCTTAAGGCATCCAAGACCAAGCTGTCTAAGTGTTTACCAGCTGCATTGGAACAAAAAAAATGATTACGCATCCAATTGCACTTGTGTTGGAATTGCTTTTATCTGTCCTTTTTCTTTTACACTTATAACAGAGTATAAAAAAAAAACCCATTCTGTCATCAAGAATCAAAAATGCATGACCTACCCATTCTCTCCTCTAGGACCGTGTTGGATCTGTCCGAGGGCAGGTCGAGCTGCTCCAGGATGATGAAGCTCTTGAAGATGATGCACATGAGGGCGTTGAGCAGCAGGGCGGTGAACAGGTGCTTGTGCATCGTGATGCGGTACACCTGGAGCTGCCTGCAGGAAGAAAAAAAAATCATTCATAAATTGAGGACTTAAGAAAAATTAAATATAAAATAATTATTAACCATTACTCTAAAAATCTGAAAACAATTACCAGTTTATACTTAGCAACATTGAGAAAAAGTTAAACTAAACACTGTCTGTCACACATTTTCTGTTCATTTAATTAAATATATTATCATAATAAACTATATTTGCACTTCCTTTTATTTATATATATACTCAAGAGCCAAAACATTATGACCACCTGTCAATAACGAGTTGGCCCACATTTGGCGCGCAACACAGCTTCACCCCCGCCTTGGCATGGATGCCACAAGTCCTTGGTAGATGGCCGGAGACAGATTGTACCAGATGTTTAAGCAACGGTCACGCAAATCTCAGATATTGCGAATTGGTGGTCTTTGAACTCTGAGCTGCCGTCCCAGGACCCCAGGACATCCCAAATGTGTTCCATAGGATTGGGATCCGGTGAATTAGGCGGCCAGGACATTAACTGGAATTCAGCATCATGCTCCTGGAACCATTCCAACACAATTTTAGCCTTGTGACGAGGGGCGTTGTCCTGTTGGAACATTCCATTTCCAGCTGGAAAAACAGAGGCCATGTAAGGGTGCAACTGGTCCGCAATGATGTTCAGGTACCCTGCAGCATTCATGGTCTGCTCTACCACAACCACGGGTCCCAGGGACGCCCAAGAGAACGTCCCCCAAAGCATAATACCGCCACCACCGGTCTGTGTATGACCTACTGTGCATTGAGGGAGCAACTGTTCGCCTGGAAGACTGGCCTGTATCCTGACACGGCCATCGGCGTGATGAATGACAAACCGTGATTCATCTGACCAGGCAACTCTCTCCCACTGATCCATGGACCAGTCACGATGTTTCCGGGCCCAGCGCAGGCGCAGTTGGCGGTGACGCTTGGTCAGCAAAGGCACACGAGTGAGACGTTTGCTGCGTAGCCCCATATCCAATAGTGTCCGCTGAACAGTGTGCTCCGATACTGCATTGTATTGGGCTGTCAGCTGAGCACTCTCTGGCTCCGGTTTTGCTTCACCATGCGACACAGTCTCGACGACCTTTTTCTTTGATAGCGTGTGGACGTTCAACTCCATGTCGTCTACTGCTGGTTTCACCGTCATTCATCCACTTTGCATAAGTACTAACAACTGTAGATCGCGAACAACCCACGAGTCGTGCAGTTCCGAGCCTTCGAGCCATTATAATCTGCCCTCTATTAAAGTCGCTCAGATCCGCAGCCTTTCCCTTCACACACAGAAGTAAGAATGATTCCAGCAGCAGTTAAATACCACTTCCACTTGATCACATGCCTTCCACGTCATCCAGGCGAGTTCATTGCAAAATGTAGGGGTGGTCATAATGTTTTGACTCTTGAGTGTATTTCATTATTGTTTGTACAAGCAGCGGCACCATCTGTAAGGCGACGGGATATCGCAGGGTCTATGCATAGATTAATCAGGGAGTTAAGAGAGAGAGAATAATAAAGGAAGGCGAGGCCAGACGGTCCTCGAGTGTGATGGCCACGAAATAAATCTGAGAAAGTTACAGTCCAGGTTTTCATTTGAGTGGAATTTATTGTGAAAGAGCTATCGATTACTACAATTACGTAACGGAACATTGAAATATATCCTATTGATGTTTGCTTCTCTCTTTTACAGTCCTTATACATGTTAAGTCATTCTTATAAACATGTAGCTCCTTACAATTATATCTCATGCCCTTCTTTAATTTCTATGTATTTTTTAATTACGAATTATTAAATCAAGCATAATGACGTTGCTTATTCAAGCTGGAGATAAAAAAAAAAAAAAAGTTGTGGTTAATTTTTGCCCTCATACTACTAAAAATGTAAGACCAATTTTCAATTTAAAATTCCCGGTCTATGGAATTTCAATTTTTTTTTTTAGATTGCAGTCACTGTCCTTGACATCTGTGTGAAAATTGACGTCAAAATATTCATTAGTGTTTGAGTTACGCTTGGCTTTGTGAGACACTAACACTGATTCCGGCGATTTTTGAAATGTCTGAATTCATTGAGCAAAGAACTTGCATTCAAATTTTGTTAGCGGAAACGTAGACTGTTGCAGAAGGTATTCGGTGAGCATTTTCCTATATCGGAAAGAAATGTTTACAAGTGGTATAAACAGTTCAAAGAAGGCAGAGAACGCGTTTTAATTTTATCACTTAAATTTTTCTGACTCACAAAAATGTATCATTTTAAAAACAATAATAAGCACTATTATGATAAAATTTCACCAAAATTATTCACTAATACACGAATTTTTTTTCTATTATGACAAAAAATTTAATGTTGTTTACGATGCCGATTTGAAATGATAAAGCTATATAAAAAAAACGAAAAAAAGTAGAAACAATAGAATAACATACATTTTATTTTGACATATATATTTTTAGGAGGCAAAAATTAGCTTTTTATTGTCCCATTAAAACTTGTCCTTGCATACCCATATCAAATGAATGAAGAAAAAGAAGATCATCACAAAACCACAGAAAAATTTTAGACGTTCCAGCGGTATTTTTTTTTACATTAACAAGCTAAATTTTTTCGTGCGAATGCCACAGAACTTTAACTATATCAACAGCATTAAAAAGAAAAATCACAAAACCACAGAAATATTTAATGCGTTCGAGAGGCGTTATCGCCGTGAACTAATGTTTTAAATTTTTTTTTTTTTGTTCTAATGCAGCTGGTAAACAGTAAACAGTTGTCTTTGATGACTTAAGGCAAGCGCTGCACCGACGTTACTCATTTACGTTACACCCAGGAGGTGCGTGTAGCTTGAAGATAAGCTAAGGATGTGGAGTAACAATACCCCGAAACGCTCTACGATCCTGTTAGACCAAGATTTACGGTTTAAAATGGAATCCGAACCACTACGAACATCCATGGCACCACCGGGACTCGAACCCGAAACCTATGGTACCGGGCGCCAGAGCGCTAGCCATTCGACCAGGCCCTGTGTTTTAAAAATAAAAACTACATTTTTTTTTGTGCTAATAGCTGTTGTCACAATACCGTAACTTTCTCGCTTTTAAGAAATATGATCTGTAAAGCAACCAAATTTTTTAATATTTCCAAAAAATATATTATAAAATAAAATAAAACTTTTGTAGTTTGATATTAGGAAGCTTAAAAGAAATAATTAAAAATATGAATGAAATGTAACTGTCTAAATACAAACAAAAAAATATCAGCAGAGAATGTTATTTTGGATCCGGGTACTTAACGAAATTCTTTTTTGCTGACTAATTTGAGACAAATTTCATCAAAATTTACAAAATCCTTCAGATGTAAAAACGTAACTTAAAGAGAAATATTTACGAAAAAGCTTCATCGAAGTCTCCGCGCTTCACTCAAGTATGCCACGAACAATCTGGAGATGAGATGCCTTCTAGATGAACTTTCGGTAGTAGCTGTCACTTTCAGGACTAAATGCGTGACAGGAATAAATGCCATGCATTTGCATGTCATAGATAAAAATTGGATAGCTAAGGCTAGAATGCCAGGCCATTAATAACTTCTGAACCAACTTTCAGGATAAAACGTCATGGATATGTGTGTCATACATACAAAAATTAATAACTTTCATTAGCCTTGTGGTTGATATCTTCTGAGTGACTTTTCAGGAAAAAACGCCACGAATAACGTATCGTTAAATATAAAAATTGGGCCATAATGGATTAAAATTTAGTCTTTCTGCATGTTAGATTTATGTTAGCATAGATATGTACTGTATACATGTTAGTTACCATCAGGACCCAAGTTGGTCAATGAATAATGTTTAGAAATCAAGCAGCTTGTGAACTATCTATTTGATGCAATTGTGTTTTCTTTACTATTGTTAAATGTTTCATTATTGCTACAATATTTTGTTTTCTGTTATTTCTGAATATATCATAATATTACACATTGTATTTAAATACACTATTATTATGTTATTGTATTTATTAAATTTTCTACGTAACAATATATTAGTTTTCTTGTTATTTAACTCACAAGTTTCATTGTTCATAAGGTTGCATTTTTAAATATTATTTTTAAACAATATATTATTCTAGCAAAAGAATTCCAGTTGCTTTAAGGTAATTTATTTTAATGGAATAAAATATGGTTAAAATCTAGGATACTGTACCCCTGAGGAAGTCGCCAATCTTGCAACCCTGGATATTTCGCCAATTTCTTTAGGGTTGCAATACTGTAATTAGAGGAATTCGTAGTTTCATTTTCCGAATGACTAATTGTGATTATATTATTATTTGCAGTAAATAAGAACATAAATATGTATTCTTTTAAATAAGCATTCTAATAAATTATTGATTATTCCGAACTTATTCTTACACCGTACGTCGACCACTGATTCAGAACTTAAACAATTTTTATGAAGTTGCCACTCAGGAAAGTAAGAAACAAATAAGAAAAACGATTTTTTATTTATTAATAATTTATATTTTATTCTTAAATAATTAATTTCTTTTAAAGATGTTCGTTTAGTTAGAATTTTGTGGCAACCGTAATTAGAAATCACAGGAATATTTGAAGCTTTAGCTAGAACGTTAGTTAACGTACTAAAAACGGAGTTACAACTTAAATTTTTCTGTGGATTTGTGCTGTTGGTCAAGTATTCCATATTCATTTGCTATGGCTATGCAAGTACAGAATGGATGAAAGGTGAATGGGATGGTGTACGGTATTATCAGCCTGCCGAATGGATGAAAGGGCCTCTGCATGCTTATTTTTTTTATGAATTGAATAAATTGGGTGCGAATGCAGTGCTTAAGTATTGCATGGAAAATGGATTGATTGCTAGTAAGTATGAATGTCCAAAGTGCTGTTCTGATATGAAATTGGTTGATTGTCTTGATGTTTGTGATGAAAAAGTATGGGCTTGTCGAAAGAAAGGAACGAATGCTCATCAGATTAGAAGGTCAGTGAGAAAGGGTTCTTGGTTTGACCAAAGTAATATGAGTATGGATCTAATTTTAATGTTAACATATTCTTGGGTGAATGAAATTAGGAGCAAAAGTGCTATGAATGAATTATTGGTTGCGAATCAAACGATAACAGATTGGCAGGAATTTTGTAGAGAGGTGTGCATGGACGAGTGTTTAAATTTTAAGGGTATGATTGGAGGTGTTGGAAGAATTGTTGAAATTGATGAATCAAAATTTGGTAAAAGGAAGTATAATAGAGGTAAGCATGTTGAGGGTAAATGGGTGTTTGGAGGAATATTGAGATATTCGGATGACTGTTTTTTGAAGTGGTAGAAAATAGAAGTGCGGATGTTTTGTTAGAAATAATAAAAAGGAGAATACTTCCGGTACTACTATAATGTCAGACTGTTGGTCGTCGTACAATTGCCTTTCACATGAGGGTTTTGTACAATTGACGGTCAACCATAGTATAACATTTAAAGACCCGGAGACAGGAGCCCATACAAATGCAATGGAGGGTACTTGGAGTGCTGTGAAACGTTCGCTTCATGGCACCCGTCATGTGTCCGGAACATTTGAATTGAATTGAATTATCTGGCAGAGTACATGTGGCGGCGACAGCACAAATTTGACATCCGCAAAATTTTTTTGATTTCATCGAAGGAATAAAACGTTCGTTTCCACCACAGACAAAGGACATACCACAATAAGAGGTAAGTTATTATCATGTTTCGTCTTCTTTTTTTTTTTCTCTTTTGATAATATTAATTTATCATTCGAATTTAGCTTCGTAAAGATCAACACTTATTTTTTGACATTTAAAAAAAAAAAAAAAAATTGTCGAATTAGTGAATAATTTTGGCGAAATGTTAGTAACAGCGATTAATATCTTTGTCTAAACGATACATTTTTGTGAGTTAGCAAAATAAAATTCCACATGATAATTTGGCGATAAAGTGATTTAATTTGGTGAAAAAGCAACTTAGGAATAAAATGTTGGCAAAATAATGATATATTTTGGCGTTAAAGCGGTAATATGTGGAAAAAATTAAAATCTTAACATAATAGTGGTAAAAGTTTGGCGATAAAGCGATGTAAATTGGCGTAAAGGCGTTTTAGAGATAATTTTTTTTTTTTTTTGGTATAATAGTGCTAAATTTTGGCCTTAAAGCGATAACATTTGGCGCAAAAGTATTCCAGAGATAAAATTTTTAGTGATAAAAATTTGGCGAAAAGCATTACCTTTTGGCGTAAAAAGCACCTCAAAAAACAAGATTCGCTTAATGAAAAAATTTGGCTATAAAGCGATAAATATTGGCGATAAAGCATTTTTTCCTTTAAAGAAGCTATATAATAAAAAATTCGCTCAGTGAAAAATGGCGATAAAGCGATGAATGTTGGCGATAAAGCACTAAAGTTTGCCATAAAAAAATACAAAGTTTGCTTATGAAAAAGTTTATAAAGCGATAAATATTGGCGATAAAGCATTTTTTTCTTTAAAGAAGTTATATAATAAAATTCGCTCAGTGAAAAATGGCGATAAAGCGATGAATTTTGGCGATAAAGCACTAAAGTTTGCCATAAAATCCCCTCAAATACAAAGTTTGCTTAGTGAAAAAGTTTGGCGATAAAACGATAAATGTTGACGAAAAGCATTTCGAGGATTAAAATTTTGGCAGGATAGTGATAATATTTGGCGTTAAAGCGATAAACTTTGGCTTCAAAGCCTTTTCAAGAATAAACTTTGACGTAATAGCTATTTGGCTGCTAATGTTGGCGTAAAAGCACTGTTTGGCTATAAATTTTGGCGAAATAGCATTTTACAATGAAACCGAACTTCGGCAACTATTTTGACTGTTTACTTGGCGATTTGGCAACCCAGTGAAGGATATTGGCGTAATATCATTTTACCGCGCAAACTACCTGGCCCATTCATTTCTATGCTTACTTACTGACTTGGCAACTTGGCGATGTGTTTGGCACAAAGGGTACAGGATCCTAGATTTTTACCTAAAATATTTCTTCTAATATTTACGAAAATGTTTCAAATTTACTATTGCAGTAAAGATTCTGACAAAATCGCAGAATAGGGGTCACTGGAATTTGGCGTCAAAAATTCTTTCCTCCAAAATGTGCCAAGAAAAAGTTGCGATCTTAAGTGAAGTGAATTACAAACAGTAAAAGAAATCCGCGTCACCGCATTTGGCAATTTATCGCTCAGTTGCCACAAAAATTGCCAAACCCAACTGTTCCCATTTTGCGATTTGGCCAAGACTTTTTTTTTTTCCTTTGGAGTTCTTGTTAAAAAAGGAAATACAAATAAGCGGACTAATTTCTATCCATTTTAAACAATTTATAGCATTTGTGACAATTTAAAACAATAAATAAATAAATATTCATTATTTTAATATTATAAGCGAGTACGCATACATTTTAAATACTTAGTTAAAATAAATAGACAATTGTATTCTAATTTTGCTAATTTTGTTTTACATGCATCAATTTCAACAAATTTAGAAATCTGTAAATTAATAGGTCGATTACTTCTACACAAATTTAATTTTATTGAATTATGTAAAATAATTAGTTTAGATTCAGGATATTAATTAGTAATGAATAGCCAACCTTTGATTAAAACACACATCAACAAAAAAAAAAAATATTTTTTTAAATATTTTTCCTTGAATGGCTGTTTTAAGAAAAAAGAGCCTCTTTGGGTTTTTAATTTAAAATTTAAAGAAATTCGTGGAACTTTATGGATTACGCTTATGAATTTAATTTATTAAACTCTACTTAAACTACTGAAAAGCAGGCTTATCCCTCAAAAATCGATATTAAATAAAACAAGAAAGTGTTCAACAAAGAAGTCTCCTTAAAATCAGCCATGTTTTCAAATTACTTTTTGGAATTTCGTTTAACGTAAGTATTTAAAGAAGAATACTTATTATTCGCAGGCTAATAAAAAAAAAAAAGTGAAAATTTTTCACTTAGAAAATTTTGAGATTGTTTTAATTATCAATGTCTTTATGATTAATTTCCTCTAAATTCTGTCTTCTTTTTTTTTTTTTTTTGGAAGTTTTTCTAAAAAGGCATTTACAAAACGTCTATTTAAATTGATTACTTGCTTTGCCATTAATTTGCAGTATTATTTGCGTGTAATAAACATACTGATGACAAGAATTTTAAAAATGCTCTTTATCATCCACAATTAGAACATGTTTAGAGATTTTAATTAATTTAATAAGCTATAAATTTATTTTTGTCAGTTTACGATATTTATTATGTTAACCATTAATCAAATATTCACTAATTGATTACATTCTTATAGAAAAATACAATAAACAAAGCAAAATAGAATTTATGAATAAAATTAAAAAAAGTTTAAAAAAAATTTTAAAATTTTTCTAAATTAATTTTTAATAACTTAGAGATTCAGTTATAATTTAAATCTACCAAAAATAAAGCAATAAATACAACTATTTTTAAATAATTGTATAACCTTAAGTTTACAACGAAGTTTTTAAATGTGCTAAAGCAAATTTTAAACGTAGCTTTACGGAATAATTTTTTTCTGAGTACGGCACAGGAAGAATAATGGCTTATGTGTATGCATGTGTGTGTATGTATGCATGTGTGTATGTATGCATGTATGTATGTGTGTATTTATGTGTATGTGTATGTGTATGTGTGTGTGTATGTATGCATGTATGTATTTATTTATTTGTGTATGTGTGTGTGTATTTATGTGTATGTGTGTGTGTATTTATGTGTGTGTGTTTTATGTTTTGTGTGTATGTGTATGGATGTGTGTGTACGTTTATGTGTTTGTGTATATTTATGTGTATACGTGTGTGTGTGTGTGTGTGTATGTATGTGTGCATGTGTATATTATATATATATATAAACTAGTGATACATAAAATACTTGAAGAACTTTTTTGTGAAGTATTAATATTAACACGATCTAGTTTTCAGTTACCAATAAATCTTTCAAAAAAAAAGGCAAAACTTTTCTTGTGCCAAAAACTATTAAAATTTAAAAATGTATATTTGCTACTAAAAGATGAATAAATTATTCTATTTTTCGTTTTTTAAGATTAAAAATTTAATAATTAATTTTTTCGAATTCTTTGTTATTTGTAACCTACTACGCGATAAAAACATTTTGACTGCAAATTTATTTTACATCTAGATGTGAAATATCAGATATGATGTAAGCAAATGATAGGAAATAATTTATCGATTTCTATCTATGAGAACTGCATATTTTGTAGATTTTCTTTCCAAAGCCTTGAATGAAACATGAACCCTATTTTAAGAACTATTCTAGCGATTTTACTAACAAATTTATTTTTAGTAATGCTTCTTTTAAATAATAAAAAGAAAAATAATCTAAAATAAATATTTAAGTATTCTCTCGTGCAGCGCTAATAAAAGATTTTCTAAACAGAAATCTTTATTTAAGTCTCGATTCGCAAGAACTTTTGAAATTTTACCAGATTAAATGGGAGCTTTTCCCATGGCAAATTTTGACTGAAATGAAAGTTTCTATTTGTCTGTGCAGTGTTCTTAGCTTGAATAAAGACCGCGGTAATGATATATTTGTGATGCACCTAAAATATACAAACCTTTGATGTTCCTTTGAAGTTGGGAATTTTCTTCCAGTTAATTAAAAATATTTATCAACAGGAATATAAAACCATTAAAGGGGAAAACTACCTTAGGATGTTAACAAAAGAACATGAATGACACATAACTTTCAAAATTGAAAATTATTTTAGTATTAAATTCTCAACTACAGGGGCTTATCAAAATAATGGAAACACCATAGATTTATAAAGAATCTTTTATTAGTATGGTGTAGGACCGCCTTTGGCATGTAATACAGCTTGGATTCGCTTAGTAATCGATTCATATAAGTGCTGAATAGTGTTTAGAGGAATATTGTACCATTCTTCAAGGAGATATTGCGAAAGTTATGGGAGAGATACCGGTAAAGGATATCGATTCCGTATTGAACTCTAAAACAGATTCATAACGGTTCAATGATATTGTGGTTGGGTGACTGTACGGGCCAAGGTCGATGTTCAACTTCATCCTCGTGTTCATCAAACCATGATTGGACAAGTACCGCTGCATGGAGGGGTGTATTATCATCCTGAAAAATTCCATCTTTTGCAGGAAACAAAGTTTGCATCCCAGGATGGATCTGGCCAGCTAAAATTTCTCTGTACTTCTCCCCAGTGATCCTTCCTTTCAGGGTTACGATTGGTCCAGAAGAAAACCACGACACGGCTGCCCATATCATGACAAATCCATATCCATGCTTGACAGTTGGAAGGAGACAATCGCGATCATACGCTTGTGCAGGTGTCCTCCAAAGATTTGCTATACATTTTGCATTTCTCTTTCAAATTTGTTACAGCAATATTTTATGATGAAGTAAAAGTAAATTTTGTGAAATACTGAATGTGATTTCGGATAAATAGCTAATAGGCATATTATAGGTTATCTTATAATAATTCATCATTGACAAGTTTTTGTTGAAAGATGGTTATATTACCAAATATTAAATGATGTATTATTATTTAATGATTACTAATTATTCTAATGTTTATAGTCATCACTTCTAACATTTATTTTGTTACAATAATAAAAAAAAAAAATGAAAATCTTTGCTAAATTTGTCTTGTCTGGATTGATATAATTTATTCTTTTGAATAATTGGTGCATATATTTTTATTAGTATAATTATTGTATAATAAGTAGCCACATATTTATAATAAATTTTTAATGAACAAATTCTTGGATTTCTTTTTTTACAGTGGCAAGCCTTGCCCTTCATTTAAGATTGTGATATTAGATGAAGCAGATTCTATGACTAGTGCTGCACAAGTATGTAATTTTTTCTATTTATTTTATGTATTGTTTTCTATGAATGTCATTGAATTTTAGGGTACTTACGTATTAACGGTACCTTGGCGACAGTTGCGCCAATAAAGAGCACACGCTCCAACCGCAGCTACAGATTTGGCGGTTTTTAAGTGGCACCAATCTATTCTATTGGTTTGGTAACCTTAGTAGCTGTTAGATTGGCGACACTTAAAAACCGCCAAGGTACCAAGTTAATACGTAAGTACCAATTTTAGTTTTTGTTAATTAATAAAAACTATTTAAAATTAATTTCACTTTTTTTTGTTCTTCATAATTTTATCGAATTACAAATATAACTGTAAATTTTGCATTAACTTCCTGTAAACTAAAACATCAAGTTGAAGTTTCTTCACAAAAGATTGTGTGAAGAAAAAATGTTAAAAGGAGATATCAAATGTATTTCACTTGCTGTTTGAATTATGTTTAAGAAAAAGGTAATATTCTTTCTTGCTAACCATGTATTTTAAATAATTCTCGTAACTATTGATCATAATTTATGTTTCAGTCTGCTCTTAGACGAACAATGGAGAAAGCGAGTAAATCTACTCGATTTTGCCTTATTTGCAATTATATTAGTAGGTAAGAATATTTTTATTAATTTAACCACAAATACATTAATAAGTAAATATGTATTTTTGTTCAGTTATTCTGAAAATTAAATCTAAAAATAACAAGCATATATTTCTTTTTAGGATTATTGATCCATTAACTTCACGTTGCTCAAAATTCAGATTCAAGCCTTTGTCCAAGGATACTTTATGTCAAAGGCTGAACTACAGTGCAACCGAAGAAAATGTAAAACTAGAAGATAGTGTAAGGAAATGGTTATTAATAATTGATTTGACTATATTTTAATTAAAATCAGACCACTAATTAGTAAAAAAAAAAATTGATTTTCCATTTTTGATAATTCATAATTTGATATTAAGTGAAATTATTTTCATTTCAATTTTGAAAGTATATTGATAAAAATTTTTTTAGTTTTCTGGATTTTATAGTAATTAATGATAATGTGGTTTTAAATATTAATATTAATAACTATGACTAAATGTGTTCAATAGTATATTTCAAAAATGAATAATGTTTTCAACATCAGTTTTTGAGTTCCTTACCTTTATTCAAAATTTTAAATGTCATTTTGTACATTCTAGGTAATTGATTCTGTAATTGATTTCTCGAAGGTGATCTAAGGAAAGCCATTACACTTTTACAGAGTGCTCATAGATTAAAAGGAGATGAAGGCGTTTCTGTCAATGATATTGCAGATATTAGTGGGGTAATATAAATGTCTTATTCATATATAATATTGTATGTTGAATGCTGACAAATGAGTTTTATTAAATTTAATTAAATTATGTACACTTATATATGATACAAAATTTTCTAAATTACATCTTTACTTGTTCATTATATAATATCTGTGCATTTTAGTAACTTTTACATAGATTGTTGCAATAAAATTTTAGGAAAATATATAAACACTTTATGCTGATTAAGTTCAAATTGCTTAATATTGTATCCATCCGTCAATACAATTTTCAAAATTAAATTACCATATCAAATGTTCTTTTTATATTTTTGAGTGGTCACTTTAGCCACTATTGGAGAAAGGTTTGATTACATGTGTACACTGATGGCTCTGCTACTGGGGCTGATACTAATGCTGGTGCTGGAGTTTACTCTCAACAGGGCCATTGGTGCGAATTGTACAAATTTTGATGGTGAAGTGGCTGCTATTCACATGCATTGACAGAAATTGCTAACAGAAAAGAACAGAACATTATGATGTTTGTCGATTCACAGACCCTATTAGAGCTATTTCTTTCTGTTATGCCTTCAATAGTTTTCTTGAATGCAACTTTTGATTGATTCCTTGACAGAAGGCTGACAAAATGTTACCCTGCAGTGAATGCCAAGTCACTGTGGTATTGCGGATAATGAGTTAGCTGATATCCTTGCTGAAGCCGAATCCAACCTTCTTCGACCAGATCCCCCTATTAACTACCATAGTATTAAGAGAATTATTACAGCTATGTCTAAGGCAAGATATCGAGAAATTATTTCAAACTTAGTCAGAGGAAAGACTTGGAGTTTCTGAATGGATAACACCTTTTGATGTGATTTGCCCAGGCATGTAGAGGTAGCCAATTTCAGAACAATAACTGGATATGATTATCTTGGCAAACACCTTCACAGATTTGCACTGGCAGACTCTCCGACTTGTCCGTTTTGCTTGACTAATTTTGACATGAGTGGTAACCACTAGAACTACTGTCCTGGACTAATTGACATAGTAACTGTAAATACTGCAAAATATTTTAATTATTTTATATGTGTGTTTCTGAACTGTATTGGGCTGCCCATCATAGACTGTTGGCTTTTCTTGTCTCAGGTCTGGCATAGGTTAAAAATAAAAAAAATAAAAATATTTTTGAGTACGGATATCAAACTGTATTTCTATTAAAAATGGATAACATTCCTTTTTAGTATATAATATTACTTTTATGTATATTCTATTTTCTCTTTATTATAAAGAAACAAACAATAAAACTTTTAATAATATATATTATTTAATATAATTTCATTTTTTAAATTTTAAACAGTCTAAAAATATAATAAGTTTTACCTTCTGAAATTTCTTGCAATAATGAATTGCTTGTATAATTTAATTTGAACTCTTTCCTAATTATGTTCATAAATCAGTGTGTTGTTGTATTGATAATTTGTTTATAAAGAAGTTTTATTATATATATATTTTATATATATATATATATATATATATATATATATATATATATATATATATATATATATATATATATATATATATTGTTGAATTATGTTTTATAGGTTGTCCCTTTAAAGTGGATCAAAGAAATAATAACAGTTTGTGAATCAGATAGCTATGAAAAACTGGAAAAATTTGTTAGTGTAAGTATTTAAGGTTAAAATGTTGCAATGAAAACATTATTTTATGTTGTGAATAAACGCCATTGAAACTATTAAATATTTATTTGTTGTGAATGAATTATAACTATATGGTTTATCTATTTTAGAGTTTATTTTAATTTTTTATATCTTATCTTAGTGTATTTTAATGAGTTTTAATGCATAAATACAATATTATAAATTAATTACGCCTATAAAAACTTTAAATTGTTCAAAGTATTCTATTAAGCAATTTTAAGACATACTAATTATTAGTATATGGACTTCTTAATTGACATTTTTCTCTCCTTGCAGAGTTTAGGTTATGAAGGTTATACAACTGGTCAAGTGATCAATCAACTTCACGATGAAATTGTATTTCATGATTCACTGAATGATAAACAAAAATCAGCTATTTGTGAAAAAAATTGCAGTAAGTTTTTGTTCCTTTTTATCATTAATAGAATTCTTTATTCTTCTTCCTTATCTTCTTTGAATTTTAAAATTGTATTAAAGTGTTTTATTTTATTAAAGTTAATTAAAAATTATATTGAATCATATTTTTTTGCTATGTAAAAATGATTGGTTTGTTTTTTAAAAGTAATTTAAAATTTTAGGTATTCAACAATATTTTATGATTTTTATAATTGATTAATTCCATAATTTTTTAAATAAAGGTAATCAATTAAAAAAGTTCATTACTGTTTATATCTTATAGAAATATAAAAATGTGGCTAGTATAATAAAAAATTAAAAAACAAAAACACATACATTGTTTGTGTCAACATGTTTATGTAGTTGCATGATATTTTTTTTAAGACCTTCATATTTGGTATTTTCTGTTTGATATTGCAGGAGTCTTGCATGCAAATGAGATGATTTTAAATTTACCATTCTATTCCTTTCAGAAATCATTTAATGCCCTTTAACAAAATGTGATGAGTGTATGGAATGAATTATCTTAAAGTATAAATTTGCTGCCTCAAAATTTCAAACATTATTTATCATAGGCTTGCATTTTATATGTTTAAAGAAATTATATATACTTTTTTGATATTCACAGTACAAGCAATTTTTTTTCTTATAATATCTTCTCTGTTTTAAAACAGTACATTATTTTATTACATTATTTGATCAATTATTTTAAAAGGGCAGCGGGCATACTAGTTACCGAGTTCCAATGTGGTTTTAAGAACCACTGAACCTCACATCTTAAATTAATTAAAAATTAGCACAAAATCAGGTTGCTTAAATTAGAGATAAGTTATTTTAAAAATACTGTCTTAGAAACTATACATTTATTTTTTAATATATTTGAAATTTACTTCTTAAAGACAAAAATTATTTAATCATTCTAATTTAATATGTAATAATCACTTGCTATATATAGCAAAGTTTCTCAGTAACTAAATACATTCTTGAGATGACGAACATTCGATGATGTTTTAATTATTAAAATATTAATTGTGAATGTTTATAAATATTTAAAGTAACCACCCTTTTTTTTTTAAAAACAGGTATGTGATAAACGATTGTTAGATGGTGCTGATGAATACTTGCAGTTGATGGATCTGTGTTGTACCATTATGCAACAAATATGCCATTCACCAGAATGAAAGAAAATAAGTTGGTTGATAAAAAATATATTTTTGAAAAAAAAAAAAAAACTTTTACAATTTTCGTGCTGTACAAATGAGTCACTTTTAAAGTGAAAGTTACATTGAACTTTAGTTGCATAAAAGAATGTTTTGTATCAATTTTTAATAAAAAAAAAGAAGAAAAAAAGTATATATTATTTGTTCTCATTTATTCACTTTTCCTGAATTTCTTCCAAAAAAAAAAAGAAAATATCTAATTATTTCTCTATCCAGCATTTCATTTTTTAATTTAAAAATTTTAATTTTTTTGCTAAACATTTTGTATTTCAACTGTTTACTGAGTCAGAGAAGATTGTGAATATTGAGCCTTTTTTTTTAAAAATAAACTTAATTACTCTGCCAATTTTTGATATGCCCCCTGTGAATGGAAAAGTATTCCTAGTTTGTATGAATCAATAACAATAAGTTCTTTTGAACTATGCACAATTAATTTCTTTTTACTTATAAGAAATAAAATAATTGAGCAAATTTGCAATATAAATTCTTGAATCATGAAGTGTGAAAACTATATTCAATTTTTTTGAATGTATTTTTTACATTTCTGTCTTTAACATAAAATTGCGAATGTCTCTTTTGATCAATCACAGGCAATCAATGTCTGACGCCAAAAATTCCTATGAATCTTGTAACATTTATCGAATGAGAAGGTTTCAGAAGATGTCATTACTCATTTTACCAATCTTAGCTACAATGCTTTGACAAATTTTGAGTACAATATGCACACCATGACAATAAATGTCCAATTTTATTAATTGGCAGTATTTTAGATATTGTTTTTTGTCTTGTTATTTAATAGAAAAGATATATAAGTTTGATATAATTTGAATACTTAGCAACATGCTTTTTTTGAATGCAGCAGCATGCTTTTTTTTTTTTTTTGAATACTTAGTACAAAGCATGTTTTGTAGCAACATGCTTTGTGCTTTTTAATAGTACTTTTTGTATTTTTGATGACTAGCAAAATTTGTGATGTTCTCTATATTTGAAATTGATAAGTTTTTATTTGATATTTGAAGATAGATCTTTTTTATATTATGTACTTAAATGCTTAAAATTTTTTGTAACTAACTTTTAACTTTTTTTGTAACTACTTAACAAAATAATACCCAAATGTTTTTATTGGAGAACTGCGAGTTCCCCTGGTGTTGGGCGAGTGTTTGTTCTAATGAAAAATAAAGTTAAAAAACAACTAATAACATAGTTGTTGAGAGTAGCATCACCCATTATTACCAGATGTTGAAGATATTGAATGGCATCATTCATTAATGCCAGCTTGCCAATCAACACAATTGAACTATGGTGTCTTCTGAGATGTCATATTTGGAACCTAGTTATTACATAGAAGTGATGAGTTGTTTAATGTAATTTAATTCTGAGTTATTATGCTTACATTGATTGATGTCAAATTAATATAGTAAATTTTGAATACCACACTGATATTAATACATTTTGAATATCACACTGATATTAATACATTTTGAATATTGCTGATTCTACATTTTTGGCATCCAACGTTGTGTACGACATAGTAACTGAAAATTGAAAGCTGTAAAAGTTTAAATTGAAAATGGAGCTGTCCGCATTAAAAAAATCAAAAAGTCTTTTACAGTTTGTGCAAAGTAGTTAGAAGTAGCATTAACGAAATTACAGAGTATTTGATAGTTTCTGTTTTAGAATCACGATTGAAAGAATTCAAGTTTTAGAAGAATGTCAAATTAAGAAGATTAGAGTCAGCAGAAAATGACAGTGATCAATTCATTGAACTGAAAGGAAATTGGAAACCTGATGGGCCAAGGGGTCTGATGACCAAGTGGCTAGCGCTCGGTACCACAGGTTTCAGGTTCGAGTTCCGACGGGGCCATGGATGTTTGTAGTGGTTCGGAATCCACTTTAAACCGTAGGTCCCGGTCTAATAGGATCGTAGGGCGTTGTGGGGGTAGTGTTACTCGCGCCTGTAGCATATCTTCAAGCTACACTTACCTTTGGGTAGTGCTAAATGAGTAACGCCGGTGCAACCCTTGCTTACGGCATAAAAAGATTAACTGTTGCTGTATTGCCAGCTGCATTAGAACAACAACAGAAATAAAAAATTCAGCTGTTATACAAAGAAATATTTATCCATGTGGAGCTAGTTTTCAAAGATCCATGAAGATTGAAGAATATCTTATGATGAACACGTTCCAATACCTCTTGCAAATATGATTCTAGGTTCGAGAGCTGCAGTGGTAGTAGAAAGTTGCCCAGCCAAAAAAGTACCTGAAGACAACAGGTAACAGAAAGATTTGGAAGAGGAGATTTGCTTGTTCAAATGTATGTGCGTGATTTCTTATCCATAGTGATGGGGAATGCATTTTCTGGAAGAAGTATCTTTGTCGTATAATAAATTGGAGGAATAGTCGATTTCTGGAGAGCCTTGGGAAAACTCAAAAGTACTGAGATTTTTTTAATCCCATTAGTCGAGACCTGTTTGCTGGAAGAAATTCTAATCGCGTGGGAAAGAGACCGGAATTTTTAAATTCAGAATGTGAAGAAGAAAATCTTAAGAATTTGATGAATTTCGTTAAAAACAAATAATTTAAAAGATTTTTTCAATGTCAATTCCTATTTTTTTTCACTCTATTGCAGAAAGTCCTTTATAAATAATTTTCATTCATTTTTTTAAGTTTATCTGGCGCCATCTATTGGTAGATACATGCAACTTAAATCTAAAAAAAAAAAACTAAAATTAATTAATGAAATTCAATTACTGAATTCATATTTGAAAAACTGTATTAACATCAAGTGTCATCTACTACAAGTTGAAAAATAATGCATTTCCTTTTGAGTGGATGAATAAAAAGTATTTTATGAACGATTGAAAATTTGAACAAGATATATATAGGGAGAGTGTGAGCTAATAGAAGGAATTGAAAAGGAGTTCGAGGTGAGGAAATGGTTGTTCTCATTTGTGTGGGGTTTAGTACTAACCCAAATGAGAGAAGAAAATAAAATCAGTGAGAACCATAAGTTAAAATAAAATTAGCAATGGCCTAGATTGGAGAAATGTTTCTTTGCTTCTTTTGCAATAAGTTTCAATCTGATAGAGATTGTATGAATGCTGGAGACGTTAGAAAGTAAGAAAAAATTTTTACTAGAAAGGATGCATGCTTTTCTATTTCCGGTTAAGACATAATTCAGGTAAATGTAAATAAATATTTGCATTAGATGCAGAAAAGTTATCATTAGTTAATGTACGCAAAGCGTGCAGAAGATATTAGTGAGGATAAAGATGCCAGTGAAAATAAAAATATGGCAAGTAGCTCGTGACTAACCATGATGTTAATTTCATGACTGTAACAGAACAAGTAAAATATAAAAAAATTTTTGTTAAGCCAATTCCAAATTTTTTTTTTTCACTATATTGTGGAAGTTCTTGATAAATAATTTTCATTCTTTTTTTTTTAGTTTATTTGGCACCATCTATTGGTAGATATATGCAACTGAAATCTAAAAAATTAATTAATTGAATTTAATTACTGAATTAATATTTAAAAACTGTATTAACATCAAGTGACAACACTACAAGTTGAAAAATAATGTATTTGAACTCGAGTGGATGAATAAAAGTATTTTATGAGCGATTGAAAATTTGAACAAGATACATACAGGGAGAGTGTGAGCTAATAGAAGGAATTGAAAAAAATATCAGATATACGATCAGTGTTATAATAGATACATTATCTCGAAATTTTTCATCAATAAATCAGTGTTAAGAATCGACATTTGTCACTGATAGATAAACTAAAGATGTCTCGCAACCTCTTTTTTGGGGGGAGGGGGAGGTGTTGAAACTCATGACGTTTATAACTTGCTTTTAACCAACTTGAATGACTCATACTCGTTCAAGATGAAAGTATTGTGAGAGAGGAAAAATCGTACTAGACCTAAAGTGATCAGACAGTTAACTATGAATATAAAAGTAAAGAGGAATATACTATTTAAAAGAAAGTTAAGCGGAATACTATAGTATCTGATTTAGAAACTGACGATTATGGAATCGATCTACTATTTGGAGTTTATATAGCGACACTTTTGTTTACTTACAAGTCCATAAAATTAGATTCTTCTGGAATTTATTTTGTCGGGCAGCGATAAATTGTCTGATAAGTGTGATCGTAGTGATACTGTTTTGAATGTTAGTTCTTTATATGTTAAGAACTCATCATTTAATGAGCTATGGGAGCTTGAAAACATTGGGATTGCATACCTAGTGGAGAATAAAAATAAAATTAAGGGGCATTTATGTGGTAGAATTTAAAAATACAGTGAAAATTTTGCTGGACGGTAGATATGAACTTTATAAATTATTTAAAGTAGATATGATTGAGTTGCCTACTATTAAAGAATTGACTTGGAAGTGTTATAAAAATATGCGAACGTAATCAGCTGAGTGAGTTTCTCGATGACTATGGAGTCGTATTAAGGAATGGGATAAACTAGAAACAGAAAGAACCGAAAGTAATTCTTGTATTGTTTTGTCTTGTATCGGGACTTCGAGATTTATGCTTGGTGATGTTGATTGAGAGTAATAATGAGGCATCTCATTTTCTGGCACATAGACCTTCTTGAAAATCGATAGTATCACTACCAAAATAAGGTCAATTTTTTGATGCATCGGCCCACGAATACGAAAAGAGTTACTTGAATGAGTTGTATAAAATCCAAATTTAATTGAACGCATTCTTAAACATCATCGATAGGTTTCGAAGTTATCCAAGAGGATTATTTGTGGATATTGAAAAGGTATTCTTTAGTTATAGTCCTAATACTGAGTTTTTTTCTTTCTTTTTGAGATTTTTTTATTCTTTGAAAAACGAAGAAATTGTTTGTAAACACTGTAGAGGGGATTTTCAGTGTCTCACCGAGTCTTTTTGCTAGCTGCTGCATTTTCACACTTGCTCGAATATGTGCCTACAGAGGATTCAGAAATAGCCTATAGATTAAAAACTTTCGTTCTGTGTTGACAATTGTGTTTTGAGAATGTCCAATGTTAAACAGCAAGAAAAGTTTATTTTAAAAACTAGAGAAATTTTATTGCGAGGTGGTTTTAATACGCGAAATTGGGAAAGTAATGTTGAATGTAGATAAACTTAAATGTACAGGGTTTCGGCAATTTTATGGGATCTAAATGGAATTGTTTTAAGGTGTAATGTTTGTAAAGATGATTTTAATGCTAGATTAACGAGACTTATTTTGACGGATTTTGGACTTCATGAGTAAAATAATAAAAAATCATTCATTTTATTCTTTTCCAATTTATGCTGACAATTAATAGTAAAAGTTTGTATAAGCTTTGTTTATTTATGCAATCATAATATATTTAATTAACTTGTATTAAGTCTGTTATATTGTAACTGTTCTTAAATTAAATCAATCTTTTTTCTAAGAAAATACCTGGTTTCCTGTATCCGTAAATTTGACGGGTGACCGTAAATATGGATATACAAAAAGTTTGTAAACAAAAAGCTTTATGTTGGTAACTGTGCAGAAAATTTTTGATCCACTTGGGATTCCATCTTTTGAACAACTTTGTCATCAAATTCTATTGCAGAAAACATGGAATGTATTATTATCTTGTGATTCCCCTTTGCCTGATGATGTTTTAAAACCACTTCTAAAATTGTGGGGAAATTGATAAATTTAAAGATGCAGTAATTAATCGTTATGCTGAAATTAACGATTCTACGGAGATGCATACTTTCGAGGAAGCTTATGTTGCAAGCGTATTTTTTTATAACAGTGTCTGTCTTCATGTGGTGTAAAAGTTCAACTTATTAGAGTTAAAACGAGAGCTGCATCTCTAAAGCAATTATTTCCAGATTGGAATTGGTTAAATGTTGTTTTGGTGCTAGCTTAGCCGAATTCAGTTTGAGATGCACTTGGTATTTCCATGTATGAAATGACTATTTGGAGTGATTTTATGGAGGTTTTTATACTGGATCAAGCATAGTGGTGCATGACCAATTTTCGTGATGAACAGGGTTAAAGAAATAAATCTTGTGTAAACTTCCTTTTGGCGCCATTCACCGTGAAAGAACAACCATATAGACTTGTTCTCAAGAGGGATATCCCCCAGTAGAATGACTGAATCCCTTTGTTGGGAAGGTACCATCGTGGTAAGCACAGTCATCTGACAAATGATCTGCAAAGGATTTAAATTGTCTAAGTCCTGACAAAGATCTAGAAAAAGAAATATTAAACTTTGTAATCTCAATTCCCCGAAGAATACCTACAGCAGGTGCACCATTATTATTATTATTTTTTTTAACTATTCAAATCTAATTAAGTTAGTTTCTTGGATTTTTCGATTTATTAGTAATTCGCAAAGGACAGAGATCATAGAAAAGAAGATGAATTATTTGTACAAGATATAGAAAATACAAAAAATAAAAAAAAAAAAGTACAAAAAATGTATACTACATCTGTACTCTTTTAGAGATGAGAAGGTTATCTAAGTGTTAAAACCAGAATAATAGGACGAATTGATACCGCATTTTTCAAATAATCTATTCTTCTTCATGATAAATATGTCTTTACAAAAAAGATGGAACATTTTCACATGAAAATTGAAATGCTGGAGTTAAACCCTTTCTTAGTATTTCCGCGAAAGAAATTTTGGATAGTGAGATGAAGACGAATTGTTCGACAGGTAGTGAGAAAATGTGTTTATTGCTAATACTACAAGAATAAATTCTGTAATGCTGATTATGTAATTTTTCCTCGTGGTCTGTAAAGGATGCAGCTGTCTTCGAAGTAGTAAACATTGATTTGACAAGACCTCCATTAATCAAACGGGAAGATAAAGTATGGATTGCGCTGTACACGTAATTGTGTTGTACATGTGAATAGAGCCGTACACTCGAAATGATTGGTTCTTTTTCAACAGATTCTTTTCTTTCGTTTTCAAGACATTTCATTGCAAAAAAAAGAAAGACCTCGTATAATCTATTCGGATAGTGGAACTAACTTCAGGATTGTTAATAATATTTTTTCTGCTAATGATTATAATAAAGTAACTGGGTTTTCAAAAGTACAGCAAATCATCTGGAAACTGAATCCTTCCTCAACTGGTAGATTAAAAAATGATTAGAACGACCAAAGAATTAAGATGCACTCTAGAAAGAGCCGTTTTGACTTTGGAGGAATTACAAACCATTATATATGATTGTAAAACGATCATAAATTCATGCCCTCTGACTTATTTGAACTATTTGGTGACTTGCTACCACTAACATCAGCCATGTTTGTAATTGAAAACTCTAGTTCAAATGATCCTGATATTGATTCTCGATGATAACAATTGTCGCAGACGTTTTAGATACAGAAAAAAGCTTTTTGGAGGATTACGGCTTCTATTCCGTATCGAATATCTTGGACATCTTATACGAAAGCATCCTCAAGATTCCAATCCCCTAAATTGAAACTGAGTGATATTGTAATATTTGGAGAGGTTATGTACAGAGACGCTTAAAATGGTCTCTAGCAAGAATAGTTCAACGGATTCCGTGGAGAGATGAAAAAATTAGAATCGCAAAATTAAAAACATAAAACGGTGTTTTAACCTGGGCCATCCAATGAGTTTTTCTGTTGGAATTACAAGCTAATAATAAGTCTGATTCTCCTATTCAGATGGCTGCCTGATGGCCAACGGGCTAGCGCTCTGGCCGTTAATACCACAGGCTTCAGATTCGAATCCTGGTGATGTCATGGATGTTTGTTGGTGGTTCGGAATCCACGTTAAATTGTAGGTCCTGGTCTATTTAGCATAAAGTGTGCACAAGATGACCGTAGAGCGACAAACCAAACCTATTCAGATGGAAGAAAACAAAAAAAAAATTTCAGTTGAAAATTTAGACGTTCCATATACCTATCGGAGTATTTTTTTGTTCTAATGCAGCTGGCAAACACTTAGACAATTGTAATTGATACCTTAAGGCGAGCACTGCACAGACCTTACTCGCTTAGCACTGCCCAGGAGGTGCGTGTAGCTTGAGGATAAATTACGGACGCGGAGAAACAATACTTCCGCAACGCTCTACGATCCTGTTAGACCGGGACCTACAGTTTAAAGTGAATTCCGAACAACTACAAACATCATTGGCGCCCCCGGGACTCGAACCCGAAACCTGTGGTACCGAGTGCCAGAGCGGTAGCCACTGGCCATTCAGGCCCCTATCGGAGTAATGTTAACCTTTGATTCTCCAGATGCGGATCAAGTCCTTGAAAAGATCAAGGTGAATTGAACTGGAATGTCTCAACCTGGCCGAGTAATAAAGTCATATCCAAACTGTACTGAGCGTTTTGAGTAGCTATCCAGCAACTCAAGGGAGGATGTTGAGATTGAGTGTCAATACTCGTTACTATTTTTTTGTTCTAATGCAGCTGGCAAACACTTAGACAGCTTGGTCTTGGATGCCTCAAGGCAAGCGCTGCACAGACGTACTCATAGCACTACCCAGGAGGTGCGTGTGAAGATAAATTACGGACGCGAAGTAACAATACCTCCGCAACGCTCTACGATCCTATTAGACCGGGACCTACGGTTTAAAGTGGATTCCGAACCACTACAAACATCCATGGCACCGCCGGGACTCGAACCAGAAACCTATGGTACCGAGCACCAGAGCGGTAGCCACTCGGCCATTCAGGCCCCTATCGGAGTAATGCTAACCTTTGATTCTTCCAGATGCGGATCAAGTCCTTGAAAAGATCAAGGTGAATCGAATTTGAATGTCTGGATTTGGTCGAGTGATAAAGCTGCCTGGCAAATCCAAACTGGACTGAGCGTTTTGAGTAGCTATCCAGCAACTCAAGGGAGGATGTTGAGATTGAGCGGCATTACCTGTTACTACCAGATGGTAGAGATATTGATTGGTATTATCCATTACTGTCAGCCATCCATCCAATAAACACACTTCAGCTATGTTATTGTCGGTGATGCCATTTTCGGAACTTGATTATTACGGAGAAATGAGGAGTTGTTTAGTGTTTTATTGAAACTTAAAATGTTTTGTTTTCATTATTTCTGACAGTTATTATGCTTACATAGATTGATATAGTACATTTTGAATACTCCATTCATTCCAGTACATCTTGAATATACTGCTGATTCAACAATATTACGTATGCTTACTCAAATTCTATTCTGTTGTTTATTTATTTTTTTCAATCAATCGATTGTACGGAGTTTACTAATCTTTTTATTCATCAATACTGGTGAATAACTCTGGAAATATCCGGATTACATCAAATAAGTGGTAAAATAAAATTGTAATGGGCAATTATTTGTACACTATATTATAAAGGGTACATCCACCAAAGGGTGCTTTTATTATTTGTGTGAGTGAATTTTGTTAAGATAATTATTTAAAATCTTCTTTTAACTATTTCCATCTTTTTAGTTCATTAATTTTTTTATACATTTAAAAATAAGCGTATTTAATTAAAAAACTTTTTCATTAAAATCGCATAATCATTAATGATGTCTCGCATTTGAAGACTGAATTTTGAGGTTTGGAAGTTTGCACTAATAATTTCGTGTAATAAAGTTTTAATAAACTATGAATTAAAATATAAAATATAAAAAAAATAATCAATCGAATATCAAATTGGGAAATGTAATAATAATCATTCTGGAAAAACAGCTTTATGATACAGCAAATGTTTTGCTGTAAAAGACAAAATGTACCACATGAAAATTTATTGAAAATGATTTCTTTGAGAGTAATGATCAATAACAAAGTTCTACAAATTACTTGCAATGATTTAAGAAATTCAATTTAAAATATATTTTTTAATATATTTTATCCTTGCCTATTCTCAACATGAGTGCATCTTCTTTACTGCTTGTATTTATTGTTTCGTCTTGTTTACATAACCTACTGTATTGGGGCCTGAATGGTCAAGTGGCTAGCGCTCTGGCGCTCGGTACCACAGGTTTCGGGTTCGAGTCCCGGCGGTGCCATGGATGTTTGTAGTGGTTCGGAATCCACTTTAAGCAGCAGGTCCTGGTCTGGTATGACTGTAAGAGCGTCACGGAGCAAAAGTCAGACTTCTACCTACGGGTGCTCCATCACAACAGAAGCTGCCCCATTTCCCTCCATCTATGAGTATATCACTCATGGGATGTCCGAAGGACCCCTAGGCCGAGGACATATTATGATTAGAAACATTGTGGAAAAACCTACTGTATTAATTTTATAATTTTAAAATGATATACGATTAACACCTATTTATCCATAGCATAACAAAGCTCTGTTGCAGCCAGTAATTGAATTTCTTCGTTTTTTTTTTACTTTCTCGGCAACAAAATAATACATAGAAACAAATTTATTCATCTAATAAACTTTGTTTTGTCTTATAGAATGCCAAATGAAATATTTTTAACTGAGGATTTAAACTTCTATCAATTAGCTGTTTGAATATCATAGAAATTTAGCTGAAATAACCAGAAATAATCAATTTTATTTTTAAAATGTTAGATATGGATTCGTTCAAGCCAGACTTAATTTCTATCAACAAATTGCTTAAACGTTATTGCAATTTAAAAAATTAAGAAACTTTTTCATTTGTTTTGTTAGAAATACATATTCATTTGAAAACTTCTTTATAGGGAGGGGTTGGATTAATAATTTTTAAGTTTAGTAATTTTATCAAGTTTTCTTGCTTAAACCTTATTTCATTATACTCGATATATCTTTGAATAATTGAGGTTATAGATATTTTTTTTTTTAATTAAGAATTTCATACATAGCGGTATCTCGAAATACGTTCTTAATCATTTAACAGGCGGACTGAAAAGTTCATAGGCTGACACATAGATGGCGTTACTAGTATTAAATCCATATGAATTTTAGTTAGCCCTAACCTTCAAAAGACACGTGTATAAATTTGACAGCTGTTGCACTATTAGTATGTGAGTTATAGCATTTTTAGTGTTCATCACGTGCAGTCCACTCGGCTAACTGTCGATTGGACTCCGGTGTGAAATGATGGAGCCATGTTTCATCCATTGTCACATATCGACGCAAAAAATCGGGTTTATTACGATTGAACAGCTCCAAACACTGCTTAGAATCATCAATTCGTTGTTGTTTTGGGTCGATTGTGAGCTCGCGCGGCACCCACTTTGAACAGAGCTTTCGCATATCCAAATATGCATTCACGATATGTCCAACACGTTCCTTTGATATCTTTAGGGTCTCAGCTACCTCAATCAACTTCACTTTACGGTTATCAGACTTTTTGATGTTTTCGCCGGTAACAGCCTCTTTGGGGCGTCCACTGCGTGCATCGTCCTCGGTGCTCATTCCGCCTTGTTTAAATTTAGTAAGCCACTTCTCTACGGTTGATTTTCCTGGTGCAAAGTCCGAATAATGTTGATCAAGCCAAGCCGTGGCTTCAATAGTATTTTTTCGCCAAAAAGCAATGCTTTATTAACACACGAAATTCCTTTTTATCCATTTTTTCAAACTAACAAAAGTTGCTTCACTAAAAATGCTATGACTCACATACTAATAGTGCAACAGCTGTCAAATTTATACACGTGTCTTTTGAAGATTAGGGCTAACTAAAAATGATATGGATTTAATACTAGTAGCGCCATCTATGTGCTAGCGTACGCACTTTTCAGCCCACCTGTTGCAGATTCTTGATTAAAGCGAAACAATTTTTTCTAATAAAAAATAAACAGAAAACGATTAATCCGTTTCCATTAAAAAAAAAAAATTGTTATTGGCATTATACAATGATGGCATTGTATAAAGTTATTTAAAAAAGTTTAATACTAAATTCATCATCATGATTGGCGCAACAGCCCAGTGTCGGTCAAGGCATTTACCTACTGGTATATTTCGGGACGAGATATGTTCTTTTTACGGAGTAGGGTTGTTAGCTCTAAGCTTAATACTAAATTACATATACATAAAATAAGTTGCATAAAATACACACATAAATTTAACATTTACTACTATGCCCAAAAGGAAGACCAGTAATTTTTTTTTTCTAAAACTCTTTATTTATTCTTCCAAATTTTTTCATCTTCAAAGTAATCCCCTCCGGACACAATGCACTTATGTCAACTTTTTTTTTTTCAATCCTCAATGCATGCTAAAAAGTCATCGGCAAGGATGGCCTTCAAAGCGCGTGACAATTCACGTTGAATCTCTTCAATGGACTCAAAACGGTGTCCCCTGAGAGGTTCTTTTGAGTTTAAAGAATAGTCAGAAGTCGCACAGGTGTGAATACGGTGGTTGTGGAACGATATGGATTTCATTTTTGGCGAAAAAGTCACAAAGAATCAATGCAGTGTGAGCTGCCGCATTCAGTATTTTCGGTACCAATCGAGATTTGACGCGTTTGAGGCCCAAAACATCTTTTAAAATGGAATTGACCAATCCTTTTGAAATTCCAACATCACCAGCAAGGTCTCTAATTGTAAATCAACGGTTTGCAAGCACCAAATCTTTAATTTTTGGACGTGAGCTTCGTCGGTTGAGGTTGATGGTCGACCAGAGGGCTCTTCGTCTTCAACGTGTTCTCTGCCGTCTTTGAACTGTTTATACCACTTGTGAACATTTCTTTCCGATATAGGAATGCTCACCGAAAGCCTTCTGCAACATTCTATACGTTTCCGCAAACAAAATTTAATGCACGTTCTTTGCTCAATTAATTCGGACATTTAAAAAATCATCGGAATCAGTTTTAGCGTCTCACAAAGCACTAATGAATCATTTGGCGTCAAATTTCACACAGATGTCAAGGACAGTGCTAGCACCCTAAAATGGAAAAAAAAAATAATAAAATAAAAAAATTCCATAAGCCCTGGAAATTTAAATTGTGAATTGGTCTTACTTTTTGGACACAGTAGTATACATAAAATAAGTTGCAAAAATACGCACATAAATTTGACATTTATTAACTTTTAGTTTTCTCTTTATTTTGTTTGTCTTTTTTTTCTCTACTTGGATCTGATTGAAAGATCACCATATTTGACGTTTACCATAAAATCTGTCTGAAGAACTTTACTTCTCCTCTGGCTGTTGTGGAAATGTGACATAATGTTTCACGTCTACGATGCATATCAAAGCGGACGTCGCAAAAGTTTTCTCTTACGTGCTATTCTCGTTGTAATTCTAAGAAAAACATAAATAATTTTGAATTTCAAAATGGAAATTCCTTTTACTTGATACAGTACGGTTGTTACACATAATATTTTTAAAAAATTAAAGAATATTTTGAAGACTAAATAAATCTCGCAGAAGTTTCATGCATCCAAATTGTCTGCCTCACATTAGCTTTTGATCGTATTCTAAAAAGTTTTGGATACAACTTTCTCATTAAATAAAATTGCTTCATTAGAGTATTTAATTGCATTTAATATCGCTTATACGATTAGAATATTCTCGTTCATTAGACTTACCAGAAAAGCATAATTGTTAAAAATTTGCAAATTAGTTATTAGAAAAAGTTGTTTTTTAATAAAGAAATGCTTCGTAATGTTTTAGAAATCAATTGATTTTCTGTCATAAAACATTATAAAAACTTATTATTAAAAAAAACATTATTTTATTATTAAAAAAATTCTTTTTTAAAAATTTTTTTTTTTATTAAAAAAAATCCTTATATCGTTTTTAATAATCCAATTTCCTTTTCTGTCATAAAACAACATAAAAAAAAACGACTGTAGAATAAACTGTAAATCAAAATCAGGGGGCACAATTTTTTTCTTTACCTTTTTTATTAAAAAAAAAAAAAAAAAAAAAATCTGTACATTTTGTTTTAGTAATCTAACTGCTTTTTATATCTTAAAAAACACTGTAGAATAAACTGTAAATCAAGACGAATTTTTTTTTTCCTTTTACATTTTTTATTGAAAAAAAAAACATTATATTGTTATAGTAATCCAACTGCTTTTATTATAACAATATTATATAAACACTGTAGAATAAACTGTAAATCAAAATCAGAGATGCACACACACACACACACACACACACACACACACACACACACACACACACACACAAATTCTTTTATATTTTTATTACAAAAATTCTTATATTGTTTTAGTATTCCACTTTTACATCTAATCGCTGTATCTAGACTATGCTTCCCTGTCCTTATTCTATCATAAAACAATACCCAAAACATTGTAGAATAAACTGTAAACCAAGACTATGAAGATACGCACGCCCTTACACACACACACACACTAAAAATTATAGGAATATTAGGATTAAAATTTTGGCAGGATAGTGATAATATTTGGCGTTAAAGCGATAAACTTTGGCTTCAAAGCCTTTTCAGGAATAAACTTTGACGTAATAACTATTTGGCTGCTAATGTTGGCATAAAAGCACTGTTTGGCTATAAATTTTGGCGAAATAGCATTTTACAATGACACCGAACTTCGGCAGCCATTTTGTCTGTTTACTTGGAGATTTGGCAACACAGTAAAGGATTTTGACGTAATATTTTACCGCGCAAACTCCCTGGCCCATTCATTTCTATGCTTACTTACCGACTTGGCAACTTGGCGATGTGTTTGGCACAAAGGGTACAGGATCCTAGATTTTAACCAAAAATTATTTTAATTTTAGATTTTCTATTAAAAAAATCCTTATATTATTTTTAATAATCCAATTGCTTTTTCTATAATAAAACAATATAAAAAAAAGGTTGTAGAATACATTGTAAACCAAGATCAGAGAGGCAACAAATGAAATAAAGCATGAAATTGATGCAAATTATTACTCGAAAATAAATGCAAATTCAAGGTTGTTGGCTACAAAACTTAGAACAGAATTGCAGCAATAATATGGAGTGGCATTTTTATCCCATACTTAACAGTGGGCTAATTATTTTTTAAAATAATATAATTCCTCATAGAAAGATATTTTTCTTTTTATTGAGAATTTTGTATTGTTGTTTACCCTTTATGCAACAGACCGTTAAATATTTAAAAATATAATTTCGCAGAGAAATTTTTCAGCATATGATAATATAATAATGGTTAATTTTTTATAACAATAAAAGATTTAATTACCCTTTTAGAGTGCAATACTTTATTTTTTAAGGACATTTTTATAGTGTAATTAAATAATTTTTACTGTTATGAAAGCTCCTTAAACTGTATTTATAAAGCTGTCACTGACCTTTTTGCTGAAAATTATGTTAAAAAAATTTCTTTTAATAATTTGTAGTAATAATTAAAAAAGAACATCTCTTATGAATTTTGATAAGAGGTTATTTAATGAAGAGGAAATTATTCAAAGTTTTTTGTAAAAGCTGTTCACATAAATTTTTTTTAGGTTGATTTAAATAAGCAGTTTAATGCACAGACAACTTATGCATTACAAAAAAGTGTCCTTTTCAAATATTAAACAATGCCCTTTTCTGTATATTAATACCTTTTATGGGCATTATGACCAGAAAAAAACCCTCAAGATTTTTTAAATCAAATATTGTTGTATTCAAGTACGGGAGGTCCAACGTTGGCACCAATTTGTAGTAGATATCGGTTTGTTTGTGCATCTGGAATTGGGTGTGGTCGAATCGAATCACAAGTCCAAGAACACACAGATTTATTTTGACGCGCACAAGGACCACAGTTACAATTAAAAATAAACAATGTTTAACACACAACATGTACATTTAAAGAACAATAGAGATTAGTGGAAGGATTTCACTTCTAGCTCTCAGAATGAGAGATTGTAATTCAACGCCAGTTGCGCCGTGCGTTTCTCGAAGTCAACTAGTGATTTTTCTGAAATCTGCAAGAGGCACTCTTACAGTGCGTTGGTTGCGTAGGTGGAATACGATATTAATTTTGTATTAGGACTACAGTTACAATATTAATTTTGATATCAGCAAACATCAAATTTCGTTGCAAAATACTTTACTATTTTCAACTATATTTTTAAAACATATTGTCAATATAAATAAGTTTTTCGAATGTATGTGGAACATTTTGTTTATCACTTGTTCTTGATCACTTTCAAGGTTCTTTACTGGTTTATTATAATATTTTAAATTTATTTCACGAGATTTTTATAGATCATAGTTTATATTTCTTTAATGAGCTTTTTCAAACATAATATTTATTTAAATTTCTTTTAATTGATAATAATCATATAACTAAATAATGTAAAATTATTCCAAAAGATCGTCTGGTGAAAGCAAACGACAGTTTTATTTCAAAGTTGAAATGAGAATTTTCAAGAAAAAGAAAATCGTTTGGAATTCTATTGTCTCTTATTTTTTAATATTGCTCTTATGTGTTTTGTTTTTGCATTAAATTCTAAATTTTATGGGTAACCTGTATATCTGTCCAGCCTATTAGAATTTCATAACCTTCCTTCTAACGTTATTTAACCCCGTTGAGTTACATTAAGGGCTTAATTAATAATTAATCTCTGGTGTGATTATATTTATTTACTTGCTGAAATAGTTATTTGAATCTGCTGCTATCTTACTTATCCATGTTGACGTATTTCCGTCATGAAAAGTTTGCATTATAAATTTCTTTCGCGATTTTTTCATACATAATATTTAAATTTCTTTTATGAGCTTTTTTTGTATATAATTTTTATTTAAATTTTCTTCACTATCTAATAATTATATAAATAAATAATGTAAAATTTTTCCAACAGATCGTCTGGTGAAAGCAAAAGACAATTTTAATTCTAATGAAAATGAGAATTTTTAAGAAAAAGAAAATCGTTTGGAATTGTATTGGCTTATTTTTTAAGATTGCTGTTATGCATTTTGTTCTTACATTAAATTCTAAATTTTATAGGTAACCTATATATAGGCCCAGCCGATTATACTTTTTGTAATCGTTCTTCTAACATTTATTTAACCCTTTTGAGCTACATTAAGGGCTTAATTAATAATTAATCTCTGGTGTGATTATATTTATTTACTTGCTGAAATAACTATTTGAACCTGCTGCTGTCTTATGAACCATATTGGCGCATTTCCGTCATGAAGTATTTGCCTTATAAATTTCTTTCGCGATTTTTTTTTTCAAACATAATATTTTAAATTTCTTTCATGAGCCTTTTTGGTATATAATTTTTATTTAAATTTCCTTTACTATCTAATAATTATATAATTAAATAATGTAAAATTGTCACGAAAGATCGTCTGGTGACAGCAAATACAATTTTATTTCAAACTGAAAAAGGCCTGAATGGCCGAATGACTAGCGCTCTGGCGCTCGGTACCACTCGGTTTCGGGATTGAGACCCGGCGGTACCATGGTTGTTTGTAGTGGTTCGGAATCCACTTTAAACCATAGATCCCGGTCTAACAGGATCATAGAGTGTTGCAGGGTACTATTACTCCCCGTCCGTAGCTTATCTTCAAACTACACGCACCTCCTGGGTAGGGCTAAGTGTGTAACGTGGGTGCAGCGCTTGCTTTAAGGCATCCAAAGACTTGCCTAAGTGTTTGCCAAACTGCATTAGAACAAAACAACAACAAAAAAAAAAAAAAATATCAAAGTGAAAATGGTATATTTGAAAGAAAAAAAGTGTTGAATTTGTCTTTTTAAGATTGTTACGTGTTTTGTTATTACATTAAATTCTAAATTTTATGGTTAATATATCTGCCCAGCCGATCATACTTTTGTAACCGTTCTTCTAACGTTATTTAACCCTTTTGAGCTACATTAAGGGTTTAATTAATAATTAATCTCTGGCGTGATTATATTTATTTACTTTCGAAATAGTTATTTGAGCCTGCTGATGTCTTACGAACCATGTTGATATATTTCCGTCATGAAATGTTTGCCTTATAAATGCTTTAATTAAAAGTTTAGGTGCCTACCACGGAAAATTACATGAGTTTTAATTATTTAATGTCTGAGAATGTACTAAGACTGTATTCTTTAGCAAAGCAAACTCAATGGTATTCTAGACTCTTTTATTTTCTCTTCGTCAGTTGGTTTAAAGATAAATATTTAGTATATTTCTGGTAATGTCGGTTTTATATATCCTTTATTACCCAAATATATGTACGTACTTCTAAAAATACTTCAAGGAAATTAATTACAAGAAAGTCATAGCTACGTTACTGAATTTTTTTTTTTTAAGCCAAAAAGAAATAATACTGCACATTTATTTAATTATCTCTGATTTATATAATCTGGTATTTACCTATCTGGTATAATCTGGTATTTCTGGTATCTGGTATTTTAAGCTGGGTATTTGCTCTCTAAGTGACCTTCATTAATTGAATTTTGACATAAAATTTTTGTTTAGTTTGATTCTTTAAATTTAAATTTTATATATATTTTTCTTATATTTTTGATATTCTTTATTTTCCGTGTTCGATTGCTATATCACTTTGTCATTTTCTTTGCCATGTATACAGGGTGATTATGAGCTAGGGTGAGCCATGTATACAGGGAGTCCCACTTTCAAAATGCTGTAAAAAAAACACTCGTCCCAAGGAGTTCAAATTTGAAGAAGGGGGAAACGGCATGAGATCAAAAAAAGTTCCACCAATTTTTCCCGTCCAATTTGGTATGACACTGCCGTGGTGGATGGGCTTTCCACTAACAGTATCACAACTGTTGAATGACTTGGAAGTAATTTTTCCGACAAAAAACCGAAACAATCCAGCACATTGAACACTACAGTTGGTTTAATGTGCAACTCATGTCAAATATGTTGCAATTTCGATTCAAAATATCTCTGGCAGCCGAATTCACTTTCTTTATGCCCTTACAGAGCTATGAATATACTTTGGAACTTTTTTGATGCCATATCGTTTCTCCCTTCAAGTATCTTCAGTTCAAATTTGAACTCACTGTGACTAGTGGTTCTTTTTCTTACAGCATTTTGAAAGTGGAACTTTATAATCACCCTGCATTTAGATGTTAATCCGAAAAACTTATTCAAATGATTTTTTCTTCATTTTCTTTGTTGGAGTTTAGGTGATAATTCCTCTTAATTTTCAGGCTTATTACTAAAGATATAATTTCTATACTCAGTTGGAATTGATATGTTTTTTTTTACAGTTTTTAAAATACGGGGAAGTTGTGCCACCACAGTTTCGAACTCCCTCTCTCAAGGGCAGTATTTGGCATCCTTTAACCTATTCCGGCGTAAAGATTTATCACCTTTGTATCAATAGAGAATAGCTCCAAAAGAAGTGCTCGCTACTTTTGAACAACAACATTTCACGTATAAAAATATTTCTACACTTATTATTTAAAGATTGAAATCGAGATTTGTTAAACAAAATCATTCCGCTTTTTCAATTCCTTCTATTAGCTCACACTCACTCTCTCTATATATATATCTTGTTCAAATTTTCAATCGTTCATAAAATGCTTTCTATTCATCCTCTCAAATCAAATATATTTTTTTGAACTTGTAGTGGATGACACTGGATGTTAATACAGTTTTTTCAAATATTAATTCAGTAATTAAATTTAATTAATTAATTTTAGTTTTTTTTTTAGATTTGAGTTGCATATATCTACCAATAGATGGCGCCAAATAAACTTAAAAAATGATGAAAGTTATTTATAAAGGACTTTCTGCAATAAAGTGAAAAAAAGTAGGAATTGACTATAAATTTTTTTTTTTTTTATTACTTGTTATTAAATTATTCTACAAGTTGTGAGTTTGATTTATGATAAATTTCTAATGGAATAATTTTTTTTTTTTGTTAGGAAGAAAGGATTTTTTTGTGTGTTTTTGATAGAAAATCTAATCAGTTATCATAAACAAAACGAATTATCTTGGAAATATACTAAATTATTGTGGTTTTCTATATAATTGTCATATCTCTTTTATATATTATGTATATAAAGAGAAAAACTTTAAAATTATAACTAACAATGTTTTTTTTTTTGATGCGCAATTAAAAAATCATGAAATTTTTTTTTTTTTTTACTTTTAATTCAACAAAAAATGAGGTTTTTCTAATAAAATCTTGCATATGAACTTCTGGTTTAAAAATTTCTGGTTTCACCAGCATATTTTTAATATTTATAAAAAATTAACGAAAATACATTGTCCTTTTTAGTTGAGTGCTACATTTTTTTACAGTAAAATAGAGATTTAAAATTAACTATATAATTCAAGTACCATAATTACTGAATTTAATCATTTCGTCATTTGTTATATCAGCCATTATAATAACAGACAGTTCTTTCTGTTGTTCAGTTTTTCACAGAATTGCAACTTCCAATCCAACTGCGTCATCAAACAACTCGGCTTTAACTACAAAACTTATGAAACAGCATTTTACCAATAGAATTCATATGGATTCAGGGATAGTAGCCATATTGACTAGACTTGACTGTAGTAAAATCAGCAGCAATTCCGTGCACCATGTCGTATTTGCTAGTTTAAAATAAATGAAGGAAGCTGAAAATATTTTACCTTACATTGACTAGCAAAGAAAAAGGTGAAGTGTTTCTTTCTTATCCTGTTCTATTTATCTTCTTTTGTCGACATTTAGAATCGAATCTAGAAGATTCCTAACCCCATTCGAATGACAAACACGTCTGGTTGAAAGTGACGAATGTGATAGTTCTTCACTACGAATTCGCACCTAAAGACGATATAAGCTCCTCTAAGCTATTCACATAAATCTTCGCAGAAACTTCTTTTCGCAGAAAATTGTGTTCTGTTTTATTATAGAATTCTTAGCAGAAGAATTAATGTTTTGACATGATGGGCGATATTCTTGGTGCAACAATTTAGTTTTCTTTTAGATGAGTGGAGAAAAAAAAAACCCAAATAAAATTACAATTTATTTAATTTATTTTGATAAAACGATTTTCTTTTCTTCGTTGAAAAAACTTTTTGTAAATATTTGTATGGATGAAAGAAAGTTTACGTTTGTTCGTTTTCATTCTACATTTTAAATAAAAATCTTGCAGTGAAAATGTTCATTTTTTTTAATTAAAATTTATGACTCGATATCATTTTTTTATAAATAATCATATGCCATTTATAAGAATATGGCATATAATTGCATCATACTACGTATAATATGTTTTTTATGAAGTTGTTCTTGGCGGATGGATAGACTTTTGTACTTTCTTCATAATAGCCCCATATTTGCATGGAAGTTTTTGTATAGGAGAAAATTCAAACAACTTGTGGCAGTTTTCAATTATCGAGATGATGATGAGCATGTTCTGTCAGACACCATCGTATTTGCTCTATTTTGAAAGTAGGGGAATATATTGCCCTCTTTTATCAAGAATCGAACCCACATTCCTCACATTAATTTGTGGGCCTTAAAGTTACGAGTTCGTATTCATGTTTACTATGGATTCAGGAAGCATTTAAATTTTCTCAATATTTGCCAATACATAGGAAAAATTTCTAGCTTTTCTTTATCTAATGAAAAATCAATAAATCAAATTTAGATTAATTTTCTTTGATTTTCATAGAAAATTGCGAGTTTAAGATATACTGCTCAAAACAATTAGGAGATATTATGATTCTGCATATAAAATGCAGATGAGGAAATGTTTGGTAACTGATATTGATGTACAGGTGTTGTAAAATATGATAAAAGAGGAAGAAGCAACGAACCAGGTATAATTAAATGTTATTGATGATATCTGTCGGCAAACAAAAAGGCATAATTCGCGCATATTATAAAACAAACAAAAAAATGTGATTTCTTCGATAGAAAAGAGTTTCAATAAGGGGTATTGCTTTCCCTGACTGAAATCAATGTCACATGCCCAAGATGAATGGAATCAATGAATTTATCAATGAGAGATTGTGCTATTCTCTCAAACTCTTGTAGAAGAGAGTTTTCCAACAGCTAAATTGTTTCTGAGAATGATAAGCGACTAGCAACCTTTCTCCCTAGAATAGCCCAGACATGTTTTATTTGGTTTATGTCTGGGGAATATGCTGGCCAATCAATTCGAAGGATTCCTTCGTCGAAATGGAAATTGTCTACTAACTGAGAACGATATGGTGGCATTAACATCCATGAGAATGAATTCATCTTCAATTGTTGCAGACTAAAGGACCATGATAGATCAGAGGGATTTCATCCTTATATCGTTGAGCCGCTAGTGCTTCATTCTTGATAATGTGAAGTTCGGTACTGCCATTGATAGAAATACCGACCCAGCCCATTACTCCATTACCTATAAAATCGGACACTTTCATGCACAAGTGTAGGAGTATTCAGTGTACCAGGTTCGCACCAGATGAGAATTCGCCTATTGTCAGGTTGTACGCTAAAACGGAACTCGTTCCGTGACAAGTATGTTGCTCCATCTCGTCCACATCTGAAATGCTTCTGTGCCCATCTTCTACTGGCCGAAAGGTGTTCTTATATCACATGAAACATATATGTCTACGAGTTTACAAATCTACATAGCGGAGTCGAAACTCTGAGTTCGAAACAATCTGAGTCGAAACTCTAATACTAGTAGCCCTCTAAAAGGTGCTATTGGAAGAAAGTGGCGTTCGTAGTGCAGTTTCTTCTGGCCGTTAGTGTTAAATACCGATCCTCATTTTTGTTGTTGCGCGTGTACGAGCTTGCTTCGATCTTCGGCGAATATTTCCTGTTTCCCACTCCCGATATTCCCTAACAGTCGAGCAGTGTATTAAAATTCTGTACATTTGGAATTTTTTTTTTCTTTTCAAATACAGCTGGCAAAAACTTAGACAGTTGTCTTTGATGCTTCAAGGCAAAGTGCTTGCACAGACGTTACCTCACTTAACACTATCCAAGGAGGTACGTGTAGCTTGAAGATAAGCTACGGACGCGGAGGGATAATACACCCGCAATGCTCTACGATCCTGTTAGACCGGGACCTACGGTTTAAAGCGAATTCCGAGCCACTACAAGCATCCATGGCACCGCAGGGACTGTGAACCTAATTCAGAACAATGTTTAAGAAAAGAGTGTTAAAGAACCTTTCCTAGAATGTGACAGGGGTTTCACATGTTTTCTTAATGCCCAATTCTATTTTGGATTAAGGAGAAGGCTATCGATTAAAAAAATAGGATAGGAAAAAAGAAGTCTCGGAATTCTTTCGCTGTTTTCCTAACAAAGTGAAAACAAAAAATTCTTTTTTCCAATGTCATATATTCTTATTTAGACTTTTTTATTTTCATCCCCAAGTATAAAAAATTATTTTTGAAGAAATTACATATTAGGATTTGAAAAAAAAAATCTTACTTTAAGATTTAAAAAAAAAATTCATATCATTATTCAAATTTGTTTTAGAACAATTTTATGTTTCTCAATTTGTGTATATCGTGTAGTTAAATATCGATAAAGTATTGTTTTTAGCAAAAATATTAAAAGCAGTTCTCAGGAAAATAACACGTAAACAATGTTTAATCTCTTTCTATACAAATGTACCTCACAGTCGCAGCGGTCTCCAAACTTCTTTTTATCACATACGCCCCAAGATGGATAATTAAAAATTAAAAATTGTACACCCTATATATTTATGTACAATTTTTAATTATTTTTGAACAATTTTATGTTTGTCAATAACATAGAATTATTTGCATATGTCGTGTAGTTAAATATAAATAAATATATACATTATTATTCAAATCACCCACACATTTTAATAATATCTAGTCATACTATTTGCTTAGTAATATCAGAAAAGTCTGTCTGAGATGTCCTTTGTGATTGTAATTCGAAGATCTGCTTCTAACTTTGTAATTTATTTCTGTACTTGGATTTAACTGTTATTACAGAAAATGATATTTCTCATAAGTATGTAGAACCAAATGTTTTGATTGCATTATTTGATGTGCTTACTAAATCTGGGTGTTCGATATTCAATCCAATCTCTCAATTCTGATGTTATATTTGTCTAAATTTGCGGTGGCACTTTGCTCATTCACTCATGTTTACTAATTGTGCTTCAGCTGCAAAATTAAAATTCACACAAATCACACATACGCGCATACACACACATGAATCTCACAGAGCAGGAATTTAAATAATAACCATGTTATAAAAAAAATTACTTGCTAGGCAGGTCGTCATTAAAAAACAAGTTTGTTTAAAAAAATAAGCCCCTTTGTTAAAGACCAAGTCGAATTAATTATCGTTACTTGGCAATCGCTAATTTGGTATTAAAATATGAATATGACGCAAAATCGCACAGGGCAAGGAAGTGAAATCAGACTCTAGAGCCTGGACAGCTCAACATCATAATTGCACCGATTTTGAAGCGCATGCGCACGAAGATAGCAATTTTTCTTGAATTTTTTAGGAGGTATCTTCCAGTAATGACAGATTGCTTCTCATGCCATTGCATGCATGCGCTTTGTTTCCTATGTCTCCATGTGCTCGTGCACTTTAGAGCAGATGAATTTATAAAGTTGAACTTCCCAGATGCTGCTGAAACCAGGCACAGCAAAAATGGCAGAACACATGTAATACACAATAGTGTTCCACATGTAATACACACACCAGTTATCGTGAGATTACGTCTTTTGGCGTGTCCCCCCGAGGATAATGTATAATATATAAACTGAGTATAATATATAAATATATAAAAAATATAAACTTAAATTAATTTTACCTGATGTAGCAGTTTAAGTGCATTGATGATTGGCATGGCAGTTGTTTTTCGGGTTTTGATACATATAATACAGGGTGTGCAAAAGTATTTTTAAACATTTAAAAATACAAATATATGCTGTATGTTTTTATAGTAAAAAAAAAAAAAAGTATCAAAAAATGTGTTTGTTTAAGTTATGAAATTTTTTTTTGACAAAATAAAAGACAAAATTACAGTGATCAATCGAGTACATTTTAGTCTAGCACGCACACATAGAGTCGGTATATCTAATTGGGATCAGTGAAATAAATATCGAATCGATAGTTTTGATTTCTGTAATTTGACCTTCAGTTTGTTAGTGTAGTTGGAGATAGGTAAACAAATTTTTCGTATGTACCAAAAGAGTCTCAAGAACACAAAAATAGTAAAAGACTTGGTGTGTTGTCAAAAAAAAAAAAAAAAAAAAAAAAAATTATATTTTCTTTGGTCTACAGAAATAATTTTGTTTTTGCTCATGCCTTGGCTTTTAATGAATTTACGAAATGTAAACATATTTTTCGAACATTTTGTATTGTAAGTGGCAAATAATGTCATTCTTTCCATGATTCTGCAGACAATTCTGCTCAAAATTAATATTTATTATTTAGAAAATGTATTAAATCACTTTAAAAACATACGTTTCAACATTTTAGTATTTTATTGCTGATTTTTTTATTTGTGCTATTTATAAGTTTCAATAATTTAACTGATTATATGTTTTGGACTGACCAAAACAACCTAAAAATAGAACTTCGAAAATTTGAACTGAATGTCCATAGTATGAATTGTGGATGACGGTAAAAAATATGCCCTAACGTAAATTGTTTTAAACTCGGATTTAAAATACTGATTAATATCATTGAGGAGAAAAACATAAAATATTCGATTCTCCCAGTTTTCTGTAAACTTCCTTTGGAGTTTAAAGCAGAATAGTAAATGTCGAATCGATAAAATTTTTTTAAAATAATTTATTGAAATAGAATTCAGAAACTTCAAATCTAAAAACGTAGAAAGTAGCAATCGTTTACTTACTGCAGCAGATAAACAAAAATACTCTGTATATAAAGAAATATTCTGTTTGAAAGTTGATAGCAGTTTTTGTTGATAGCAAGTTTCATTTGTGAATAATTATATATTTGAAGGAAGATGCACCATTGAATGATTATTGTTTCAAATCAAAATGAACATTCTGTTTTCTTTGTTTTTGTGTCTTAACATTATTCTTTGTGAATTTTTCGTTATCTTGTAAAAAAAACTTGCATTTTTCGCATTTTTTTATCTTCTTTGTATGCACTTTTATCAGGCCTTCAATGGTATGAGAATGTCGGTACCACAGGCTTTATAATCGGTGCCATGGATGTTTTTAGTGGTTCGAATCACTTGAGGTCCCGGTTTCATATGACTGTAGAGCGTCACGGAGCAAAAGTCAGACTTCTACCTATGGGTGGTCCATTCCAACAGAAGCTGCTTCCTTCCCCTGCAACCATGAGTCCAATCTGCATCTAGATTAGATCTCCAGTGGGATAAAGTAACAATTTGATTCGTTCAGTATAGAATAGCATATAGAATCAGTCAATGTATTTATAAGCATTCCTAATTTTTCTCTGAAAATGATAATTAAAGAAGTAAAAATATTAACTGCATCTAAACATTTAGCTTCAATGTTGGTTGTTCAGTTTCTTCTATTTGAGTTATTTCTTACCAATTAAAATTATAACAAATTTAGCTTGATGGTCATTTTTAAAAAGTATTTGGTGAAAAGATGTTGTTATATGATATTTAAATTTAGATAAAAATTTTTTAGTTTGCATAGATTTATTTTTTTAAATTTGATTTAATGGGGTTTTCCTCTGAGAAATATTTATTTAAACATAAATTTTTTTAAAACATTAGATTGGGGTTTTTATATTGGTTAACTATACCATACCAAACTAATCTTATGCAGATTAAATAGTGAATATAGATATTAAAATTTATATATGTCTTTATATTGTGAGGTTATATTACATGTAAAAAAACAGGGTCAATATTGTTTTCTGTGCTTGAAATAAAATTTTTATTTACTTCCTTTTCCTTAAAAAGGGAGAATATATATTCAATTGATTATTCATTTATTTTAAAATTTCTTGTACTAGAAAATATGATTTTTTTTGTTTAAATTATTTGTAACTCATATAGTTTAAAAAAACTTTCGATAAAAATCTAGAATCCTGTATCCTTTGTGCCAAAATGCATCGCCATGATGCCAAGTTTTCAAGTAAACATAATAATGAATGGCTCAGTGAGTTTTCGCGATAAAACGACATTACGCCAAAATCCAATATTAGATGCCAAGTAAACAAACAAAATGGCTGCTGAAGTTCGGTGTCGTTGTTAAATGGTATTTTGCCAAAAAATCGTAGTACGCCAATATTAGTAGCTAAACGGCGATTAAGTCAAATTTTATCCCTTAAATTGCTTTTAAGCCACATTTTATTGCTTTAACGCCAAATATTATCCCTACCTTGCCAAAATTTTATTCCGGACATGCTTTTACACCAAAATTTATCGCTTTATCACCAAATGTTTTCACTAAGCGAAATATTTTTAAATCGATTTTATGCCAAAATTATTGTTTTATCGCCGAATTTTATCACTAACAAGATATTTTATTCCAAAAATGTTTATTGATTTATCGCCAAATGTCATTGCTTTAGCGTCAAATTTTAACTATATTAAGCCCAAACATTTATGCCTAAATTGCCTTTACGCTAAATTATATCACGGTTTACGTATTAACGCCACCGCAAATTTGCGCTAATGGAAAAATTTTAATGCGCCAAAATGCTGTTTAGAATCTATGTTAAACTGTTATCGCCATTTTCCACCAAATCAGATTGACTATTTTGTTTTTAAATAAAGTGTTTTGAATTTTGAAAGTGTTTTGATTTTAAATAAAGTGTTTTATATATTTTATGATTTGTCACAAAAATTTTAATTGCAGATTGGCGCTACTTAAAACCGCCAAATCTAGCAGCGGTTTATACGTAAGTAATATTTTATTGCCAAAAGTTTAACTTAATGGCAAAAATGCATCAAATGTTTAACAACGAAATATATCCCTATTTTGCCAAATTTTTATTCCTAAATTATTTTTAAGCCAACATTATATCGTTTTGGAGCAAATATTATGTGGAATCAAAAAATGCATCATTTTAACAACGATAATAATCGCTATTATGATAAAATTAAGTCAAAAATTCTCAAAATACGCCAATGTTTATCTATTACGTAAATAAAAATTCGAATTATAAAAAAATATTAATTCGAAATAAAAGAAAAGAAACCCCAAGAGAATAACTTACATTTTATTCTGGTATATTCTTTGTTAGAGGCAAAAATGATCTTGTATAGCCATATAAAAAATGAAGAAAACAAGAACAACATAACAAAACCACAGGCAAATATAATACGTCCCACCGTCTTTTTTCTTCCGTGAACTAACGTTCTAAAATAAAAAAATTATACCTTTCCACGCGAATTCAAATAATGGTTGCCACAAAACTTTAACTATGTCAGCAGCATTAAAAGAAACATCACAATACTGCAGAAAAATTTAACGCATTCGATCCGCGTTTTTGCTGTGAACTAACGTTTTAAAAATGAAAAGTAAATTTTTCGAACTAATTCAAATAACTGTTGTCACAAAATTTTAATCATGTCACCAGCATTAAAAAAATAATTTTTGATAATCACATATAATTTAATAATAAAGTAAGAAATAATTTTTGTTGTTTGTTTCGCATTTTCAGAAGTGGCAACATCCTAAAATTGTTTATATTCTGTATCATTTGCTGAAATATTTTTTTTGAGAACAATCTCGGAATAATAAATAATTTAGCGGAATAATTATTTAAAATAATATATATTTCTGTTCTTATTTTCTATAAATAAAATTTCTGCAAATAACACTCAAAGCAATAATGAAATAGTCATTATATTGTTCGGAAAAAGATATTACAAATTCCTCTGATTACAGTACTATAACCATAAAGAAACATTCCAGGGTTTCAAGATTGGCCACTTCCTCAGAGGTACAGTATTTCTATTTCAAAAACATTCTTTGTTTTCAATTATCGCTTGCGACAGCAATTAAAATGCATATTAAGAATTATTTAATGAAGTTTTACTCAAAACGTTGAATATTCTTCTTTTTTGTTTTTATTAAACTATCATTTTGAAGGACTTTCGGAAGCAAAAAATATATCGGAAATCAAGTTGATTTTTGAAAATGGTTAAAATGTATTTCGAAGATATTTAAATTTTAATATAACTTTTTGGATTCTCTTAGAAATCTAAAAATATCTTAAAAAATATAAACATCCTATACATTGCGCACTATTGCTCTCATAATATATTGTCAAAATGATTAAATAATATATTTTTATTTGCAGAAATGTTCATTTTGATCTGAAAAACATTTTCTTTTTTTTAAATGAAATCACTTTGTCTAAAAGCATATCATGAATTCAAAAGATCTTGACAATCTTCTGTATTGAAATTTATACTTTTAAGTATGTGAATAAAAATTTGAATAAAAATAATTGAGAAAACCTTTACAAATCTATCTAAAAATGTAAAAAATTTTTTTTAACGAATTGCCTTTAAAAACGAAATTTTATATTAGTAAGTATATTTTAAAGAATGAAAAGAATTGAAATCTATTTCGCCTCTTTTACATCACAATAAATAAAACAAATTAAAACTTTATTTCTATTGATATTTTACTTTCTCTTTGATATCTGAAATAACTAAACTAATTAATGTAAGTTTTCAAGAGTATGATTTATTAAAAAGATCCACAAATTCAATTCCTCCATAAAAGTAACGTTTTTCATTTTGGAATAGAAATTTCAAGAACATTAGCCGATTTTGTTAGAAAAGTGAAATCTATAGAGATCGTAATCAGGTAACGCTATTCTCTGTAATTTCAACGTCGCAGGAGATATAAATTGATTTTACTTTTACAGCATCTGCTTCTCCCTTCATATATAAAATTTCTGAACAGGATTATGCTTTTCTTGTTGACCAATTTATTTGTTTGTGAATGAAAATGAAAATAGGAACACAAATTTTCATATATTCTCCGAGTTTTGGGATTTGATTTGTTAAAACAATGCTAAAACATTTAAGAAACCAAAAGGTTAAATCTGACATCCAATAAGAATGTATTGCTTCTGTCTTACATAAATCTGTTTTTTGCGTTTATCTTATTCTTCTGAGAATTGTAAATAAATTTTGAATGATTTAAAAGTTCACTGTTACAGTCTGTGAACTTTACAAAATTAAATAAAGAAATTTCAGACGTATATAATATTATAGTGTTGCAAAATTATTCTACGCCATGAAATAAATATGATTCCGGCTGTTGGTATAATTCGTTCCTTTTTGTTATTGTAAATATTAATTAAAGAATCTTTTTTAATAGAAATATTTAAATGTATTTTTATAATTGAAAAGCTCATTTATGCCATTTAGCAGTAATATTTCTGATACAATTTTGGTGGGTACAAGTTTCACGTCATCCCTTATTAAAATGAATGCCATGCAATTTGAAGATATTAAATTATAATCAACAGTTTTATTTATGAATCTAAATATATAATAATATAAAAACGAGCTTTGAAATATCTTTATATGGCTAATTGCCATAAAAATTAGAACATCAGAAGTAGCACTGGACCGTACTAACAGAAGCAAAACTTGACATGAAAGTTTATGTCCTGCTCATGTGTATATATGATTAACATTTTAGCATGATTATGCATTACATGTAAGTGTGGATGTACGCTCACATTATCTTATAAATAATTGCCCTGAGGTACTCAGTGCACAATTTCTTTCTTGCTGCAGGGAGACATTTTATCAACAGACATGCTTTTTACGGCCCACATGCTTAAACAACAGTCGCGAAGTTTGAAGGAATATAAAGACAATGGTTGTATGGTCGGCTCAGAGTTGGCCGCCTGGCCCTTTGGTTGTTGACAATACTGAAAGGAGGTGTTTGAACCGTGGTCAAGAGTGATTTTACACAATATGGTGACTTGTTACAGACGAACAATTACCAGGTAAAACCCTCTCATAATTGGACAAGCATGCACATCACCGACTGCATCTATGTCCGACACCCACATAGAGGCAGCAGGATCTGTACAGGATTTTGTGTCTGTTTGCTCTATTGTGAGGCACCTGATTGACAATTATTTGGCCAAAAAGACAAAACTTTAATTCAGCTTTAGGAAGGAGAAATGACAATAAAGACCATAAAAGAACAGCAATATGCTTTACTTAATAGAATCTATGTACATATCTTGGTCTGTCAGTCCTTTTCCTAGAAATTCTCTCTTATATATATGCTGAGCTTGCACCTTAGACAATTTGACAAATATCAACTTGACCTCTCTAAGGCTCGTCTTTTCACGGTTTATTTATTTGTGCATACAAATGAATTGCCATTATGCTATTGATTGCAACATTTGGATAGAACTGTCAATAGAATGTTGTAACAGGCTTTTTACAATAGGAAATTTTTTTTTTTTCACATTATTTTGAAAGGTTTTCGTAATTAAATAAGATCTCGTAGGTTTTCTGAAAAATATGTATTTCAATGAAACAATGTGAAAGGAGAAATGCAACCTTAAATGGATTAAATCGTCCATTAATTATTTATGTCTGACAAAACATAACTGCTTTCTTGAAAGCATTCTGTAAGATAAAGCAATCAAGTAATTGAAAATTAATATTTTGAATTACTTGATTATAATACATCTTAAAACCCTGCACATAATAATATGATTTTAAATAAAAGGATATATATATATATATATATATATATATTATATATATAATTAGTAATAATCTCATTAGTTAGTAAGCTTTGTTTCCCTGCATGAATATTTTTTCCATAGTTGTTAAAGATTTGTTTTACGTTAGTTTTTTTTTTTTGTATTCCAAATGTTGTGGTTCTGGAATATGTAAAAACATTATATTAAAAAGAATTAATGAAATATCAGAGGAAAATTAGGGATTCGTGAAAAATTGCCATTTCTTTTACTTTAAATAATTAATAGGGATGTTTTAAGGAATATTACAATCATGGATAGTTACAACTTAATTAAATTAACCCATACATTTGAAAAGTTAAAAAAAAGGTAATAAACAAGAACATATTAAATGGAATTAAAAGTGTTATATTATTTCCACAGGTTATTGTATGTAATTCTTTCAACTCTACATTTTAATAATATTATGTATTGTATACTTAATAAAGTATATAATAACTATTAAAAATTTGTAAAAATTTTAGTAGTTATAACTGCGTTGAAAGAAAGCTTTTCCTAAGGCATAGCGTATGACTTGTTTTTTGTAAACACTACTAAAAATAAATGTCTAGAAATACACCTCAAATATTATCATTTTTTAGTGATCATAAAATTACCGCTTTAATACATATATAATATGTTAGCAAATATTATTAATGTGATCATAATTATTTGAATAAGTTATGTTGGGAAAATTACTGATGAAAGATAAAATTGTGATTCAAAAAAATTCCAAGAATGTTCAGGCTATTTATAATCTCCATTTTTATAACTTTGAACAAATATTGATATATTATTATAATATTTTGATTTTATTATAAAAATGACAATATTTTTTTTACGCTTAACGGGGCAAATTTATGGATATTGGGACTGTGAGTTTGAACGTCTAGACTGTCTGGTTGGAGTTTTTCGGGTTGCCTTTAATATAACACATAAATATAGGGCAGTAATCCCTGAAAAGCATCATTTCTTTTCTGCCAACCGATGCACTCACTATTCGGGTAGACGGCATGCACGTGAAACATGAGTTGTCGATGTTTGTAAAAGAATCATAATTACGGGTTTTGTTAATAAAAAAAATCACAACATTTGCATGAATTTTGGTTATGTCACTAGGAAATATACGATTTATTTCTCAGCGTTATAGTTATAGTTTTAGAAGCTAACACAATCGTAATCGCTACATGGAACTTTATATGTTATATTTATATGTCAGATTAACACAATGATTTCATTAACCATAAGTACATTGCGGGACAAACTATGACATTCCCACAGGGGATCACGGGATAGCAGAAGACCTCCTTGTGATCCAATTAGGCGCCTCTTATTGACAGAAGATGTTTTTGACAACTTGCTTCTGTTAATACGACGAGAGTTTCTAAATAATGATTCTTTATGGTGTTGCATAAGGCTCATGTGAGTCAGACTATAATTCACTATATTAATAGTTAATTCTTTCTTTTAATTTAACTATTAAAAATCTCAATAAAAGGTTATTTTAAATAATTTTGGAACAAACCAGCCTGCTTAATATCACTGTGCTATAACTTGTCTTTTGAATAATGAAAGCTTGATCTGATAGTTTTAAAAGAACAATTACAAGCAGTGTTTTACCAGTTTATCTATTCATGGATTTATTTATTTCAAAAATATAATTTTATGTTGTTACTATGTTTTCTTATAAAGTGAAACTATTTTAATTTATTAAATTAATAGATAATTTGTGTTGTTAAAAATTGCAAATCCAATTTATTTTTAAATATAATTTACTATGTACAGATTTATCATTTTGTGATTGCGTAATGCACAACAAATTTTACGCAATGATTTTAGCTATCAATATTTGACAAATTGATTATAAATTTTATGATTTTTTACAATTTTTTTCTTTTTATTTAAGATTTTTTTTTTTTTGTTGAAAAAAATTAGTAATTTTTTTGATTTTGAGAAATTTGTTGACTTTTTTTTTTTTGTTCTAGAAATACATTTCCTCAGAAAAGAATCAAGCATGTTGTGCTTTCTAAATCACATCTATTAATAAAAGAATATGAAAATGAAATCTTCTTTCTTTTTTTTTTTTTTTGTTTTAACCTAACAAAAATTAACATTATATTTACTTGATTAAAAATTTATATTTTTGTAATTATATAAATAATTTTAAGTATTTAGACATATTTTAGACAATTATCTGAAATTCTTCGTTCGATTCTGCCGATTAGAAAATGAAACGAAATTCCGGCTATTCCCTACCACGAATCACTTTAAGTTAGAATGGGTTAAAAACAGTAATGCTTGTAAAAACGATTAATTTAAAGATAAACGCTAAAAAAGAAAAACACCCAGAAATTCTTTTTATCACGCTACAAACAGTTTACGCATTATCTCCTCATTTACTCATTAATAGGCCCACGGCTTGATGGCCAATTGGCTAGCGCTCTGGCCTTTCAGTTTCGAATCCTGGCTGTGGCATGGATGTTTTGTGAGTGGTTTGAAATCCACATTAAACTGTAGGTCCCGGTCTAATTAGCCTAAAATGTGTACAAAATGACCGTAGAGCGACAAACAAACCATTAACAGGCCCTGAACAAAGGATTAACTAATTGTTTTAATCAGAAGTAGAATGATACAATTAACTATTTCGTACCTTTATTTCTGATGTGAAAATTATTCTATCGTTAAAATCGAATGTTTTTTTTTTTTCTTGTTGTATGACATACAATCAATGTGCCTGTAGATTGAAGAGAATGTGTTTGTGAGAAATATTTCTTATAAATTGTATGAATTCAAAAAACAAGACATGTGATGGTTTACTATTTTACCATTTGTTTGAAAATCAATAAGTTTGCGTTATAATGTCCTATAAAAAGAAACATGAATATCGACAGGACTCAAAACAAACAAGCAAACAAAAGAGAAAGTTGGAAATTCTCTATAAAACTTAATGGTCAGTAAATAAACAGGGATAATGAATCGATATATCATAAAAAAACCGCTACATACTTAGAAGGCAACTGTCGATATCTATTTTTAATACATGATATATCGGAGTTTAAGAAGATAACCCTTGATATAGCTACTAACAAGTCTCTTCGCAAAAAATAAATAAAGTACACTTCATCATGGTTATTAAATACACAAAAGGACGCAATTTTTTAACCATAGTTGAAAAACTTTAAAATTGTTGTAGCTTATCAGAAATTTTTTTTCTTATACTTCCTCTGAGTGCAAAATCCACATATGGCGACTCTCAGTCGCTATTCGAGCGGTATTAGAGAAGTGCATTGAGAGGCGACTGACAGTCGCCCGTCAAGTAGAAAGTATTAAAAGGAGAATAGTTGGTGTTAATTTGAGATAAGAGCTCTTTAAAACTGCTGTAAAAGTCCCTTTGATTTTTAAAATACATTTTTATTTACATTATGTTATGTTTATTACGGACTTTACCATGATTTATTCAAACAAAATAAATCCATGGTTAAGTCCCGTTGATTTTTACATATGAATTTTGATTTACATAACATTATGTTAACGGGACTTAACCATGGATTTATTTGTAGTAAATATATCCATGGTGAAGTCCTGTTGATTTTTTATATATTTTGAAACACTATTTTTTGTAATTTATGCTATTAATTTCTCTCTTAATAATTTTAGACCAACTGGAAATAAGTTATTAATTGGAACGGGGTGCTTTTTAATACGCTTTTATTAGTTTCACCTGCATGTTTGTTTGTTTGTAACTGACTCTTTGGGCTGGATTTTTGCCCTACTTTAAGAAATCAGCTTTAATTTAAACGTTGTAGATTTACTTTATCAAGGAAAGACGACAATAAAATATTTTGATAAGTTTATTATCTCATCATGATTAGGATCGCCAGGATTAGTGATTTTATTTTAACTTATGAAGAGCAATTTAACCCATGTAGAATGAAAGTACCTAAGACATTCAAACCTCCATGGGACAGTGGCTTTAACGCGCCTGACTACGAATCAGGAGATTTGTTCGAATCCTGGCTGGCTCGACGTATTCTTCCTTTGTTTTTTACTCACAATTAAATTATTGAAGAACTATAGCTCCAGTCCTCCGTACCGACCTCATTTAAATATTATAGTTTAAAAACACTAAAAAACACGCTTTTAGATTTAATCAAACTAAAGTAAAAATTTAACACAAGAATAAAATTACTAACGATAAATGAATGTCACGTTCTAAAAAAGCGTGGTGCTCGTATCAATCGTTATAATTTTCCACTAGTTTCATTCGGAAATGCACGTTAGTTTAAAAATGTCATACAAAGCACCCCACGCTTTTAGAACAGTGGAATTCATTTTCGTCAGTCCTTTTATTCTTATGTTAACAATTATTTTTTACTTCAGTTTTGATTCACTCTAAAAGCGTGTTTTTAGTTTTCTTAAACTATAATTTATTTATGAAAGTTTTTTGTGATAGAAAAAAACAAAATATCCAATTTTTATATTGCATAAATTTATAGTAATTATTTGTGTTTTAGTTTTATTTGATATAATTGCAGAAGCATTAGACACCAGAAAAATTTCTTAACGGAAAAATATATTTTGCTCCTAAATATTACGTAAACATGGTTTTTAGTTTACACGTTTTATTCCATTTCACCTTAAATTAATTTAACACATTACTTTATTTTTTACTTTTTAATTGATCTTAATTTATTTATTTCAACCTAAGTAAAATGAGTAGTGCCAGCAAGAAAGAAATTCGTCTATATCTCGAGAAATATTTAAAATTTGGTTTCATACCCGTTGTCCACTATAAACGGTCAAATTTTTATCATTTATACCATCCAATGCTTGATGAATAAATCAATGAAATTAAATTGTCTTAGCCGTATTCGAAGGCGAAACATGATAATATTAATTTAGATTTGAATTACTTTCAAATTTTAATGAAAAATTTAAAAATATGCATTCTTAAAGTCTTTATTTACTTCTCATATTACTTGAGGCATGTTATCGAATTTCCTTACTCACTAAATCTGAGGGAAAATCATATTGTAGGAGAGAATTTAATCAAACCATCCATATCAGTTCTTTAAACGGTTCTGGAAAAAGATGACACAGAAGAAAAGCTATGTCACTCAATAACAACACTGTTAGCAGAAGATTAAAAACGAAATGAGTGAAGATATTGAAATACAATTTACCGAAAAGCTGAAATAAAATAAATTCTCAGTGTAAATTGATGAATTAACTTTAATAACAGTAAAGATTTATTGATAACTTAAGTATATTAATAAAGATAATTTTGCTGAAAAAATAATGTTCTGTAAATCATCAGAATGCACCACTACCTCCTCCGCGCCACTATTTATTCACTACCTCCCCACAAATTATGAAATAGAAATGAAAAAAAAAATTAAATAATATAACAATAAAATGAAAAATATAAAATTTGTGCTGCATATAGTGCTTCTAATGTGATGGGCAAAAAAATGGTTACTTAAAATTGTTGAAAGATGAGAATCAGAAATGCTTCTTGTGCATCATAGTGAAAACCTGGTAGCTTAAATATTTCGTCTTTACTAAATGAAACACTAAATTCAATTATAAAGTATATCATTAAAAATCATGCTATTAAAGTTAATACGAAATGTGAGAAATTCTTCAAGCTATTTTGGAATTAACAAAATGTAGACCATACGAAAGCTTTAATTCAAATGAAAGTAACATAGCTTTCAAAAGGGAACCCTGGAAAAGATTTATGGAATTATTTGATCTTCTTAGTGATTTCTTAAATAACAAACTTGAAATTAAGTGTCTGTTAACGGTCGATGGTAAAGCATTTGTGAGTTATTTAGAATATATCTTTAAAAAACCAAATATATTAAATAACTAACTTCAAGGAACAAATAAAACTTCTGGCGACGCAAAAACTAAGATATTTGGTTTCATTATCTTTATTGAATTATGCCAGAAATATATTTTCAACAAAAATTTTCGAACTTTTATTGGCTCCAAAGATGGGAAGTGACTAATACCGCTATACTTTTTATTGTCTTTCATCTGAGAATTCTATCGGCTGCTTTAAAAAAAAAAATTGTCTCATTTGAAACAAATTGATTTTCAACTTGGATGATACAATCAATGCTAATGATTTGTCTGATATATCAAATATGCAGTATTAAGAAGAACTCGTAGGATAATACAAAAGGATGAGTCAGTTAAAATTTATTTAATACAAAAATGGAACGATGGCATAGCTGTTTGATTGGTTTGCCAGGAAACAGAAATCAACTATGCAATTTCAACTAAATATGTAAGAAAATTATTGTTACCGTTTCACCTTCATAATCAGTTGAATTTGATTGAGTTTCATAAATGATACAATGTAAATGATGCAATACAATGGGGAATTCAAACTATGATTGCTATTACATTTAGTTTTTAAATTTACAAACTTGTCTGATACTTTTGATCGAACTTTCAGATTATAATTAAATTCGTATGCATTCTGAAGATTTGATTTTACTTATTGCCTTTCTAAATACCCAATATATATATTTTTTGCTGGAATATGTTATTTATTATGTTTATCTTATACTTATCGAATTTATCTTTTTCATTATGAAGTTTTTTTTAACGTTTTCTTCTATTCTAAGTCGAAAATTGACTAAATACATCTGTTTTGTTTCTAAATTCCACTCTTTGAATGTCGCTTGATTCAATGAAGAATTTTATATTACTTTTTTTCTATTAGTCCCCACTGTATATCTTCCTCAGATTTTCAATCGTTAATAAAATACTTTTTTCATCCACTCAAGTTATTTATTCAATTCCTTCTATTAGCTCACACTCTCCCTATATATATCTTGTTCAAATTTTCAATCGTTCATAAAATACTTTTATTATCCACCAAGTTAGATACATTTTTTTTTTAACTTGTAGTGGATGACACTGGATGTTAATACAGTTTTTCAAATATTAATTCAGTAATTAAATTTAATTAATTAATTATATATTTTTTAGAATTAAGTTACATGTATCTAATAATTGATGGCACCAGATGTAAGAGGAAAATTTCAACTTTATTTGTAAAGGACTTTTCTGCAATATAGTGAAAAAAGTAGGAATTGACTTCAAAATATTTTTTTTTAAATTACTTGATATATATATATATATAACTTTAATATGTTTTTCTAACTTGTATCATAGAAGTAGAATGAGAATCCCTGAAGAACTATTTTTGGGAAAAAATGGATTTATTAGACATTGTGATAAGAGCGCTTCACATCAGTTCAGTCTGCTTAGAGAATGGTTTTTCCCCCTTACATGACACTCAAATAACAGAAGTTGCTCTGAAAATCCTCTCAAAAGAATTTAGTTCCTCTTATTTTAAGTTTAATTTTATAATGGCAGTTCTGTATATCCGTATTTTGTCGAACTTTATGCAAATGAGTATACAGTGATTCACAAATGTTTTCGCATATATGTAAAATTCCGCGAAAAAGTAGAAAAATGCTGAAACATTCAAAATATTTCAGCTTTTAAAGAAAATCAAATTTAAAATTATTTGTCTTTATACAGTAGTGTCTATTATAATATTTTAAAATTCTCAAAAAATTAAGAAGAATATTTTGAAAACTAAATAAATCTGACAAAAATTTTCATATGATTTAGACCTATTGAATTTGTCAGCTGTAAATTAATTTTCGTTTATAATTAAGAATATTTTTTAAAGCACAGATTGCTATATTAAATAAAATTTTCTTTTCCAAATATTAAATTGCATTATTCTAATTATATATATAAACAATAGATTAGATATATAACAATTATATATATAATCTCCAAGACTAGATTTAGAAAACAAAGTATTCAAAATTCATTTGTCAATTAATTAATAATTTATTCTGACAGATACGATACAGTATTAAAAAATTTATTCTTTCAGTTAGTTAAAGTGATTCAAGTTTTTCTATCATAAAAAAGTTATAAAAGGCATAGTAGAATAATCAGTAAATCAATATCAACCAGGCCAGCAAACTGTTATGGAAAAAAGCGAATCATCTTTTGAAAAATAAAGGCAAATCCAAGATTATTGGCTATAAAATAAAGAACAGAATCACAAGAAAGTTATGCAAAATGCATAAAGTTGAAAAGAAATTTAATGAATAACTTGATCAGCTATATATTAGTGCCGAGTGGTTAGGAAAAGATTCTTTATCGGAAAATTTGACAAAACGATCGACGACAAAAAAAAAAAAAAGATTTTACAGTATTATTTTTGCTAATAAAGCTGTAAAAATCTTATTTTTATGTTTCTTGCAGAACAAATGTAATAAATTTGGAGCCAGTGGTATCCTAAATGTTTGAAGATCAAAAGACGAATTTTAAAAAGAGTGTCTATTCCATTCATTAAACATGGTGATGGAGGAGTTGTGGAGCGAGGATGTATTATGTAGCTTTTTAGAGCTTGAAACTCTTAAATCAGTAACTCGTTCCTAGAATGAACACGCTTAAACAGTCTTCTCAATAAATTAAACACTAAGAATTCCGCAAAACCCATTTAATAATATACTTAAAAATTCGCAATAACCCATATAACAAATATATAAGTTCGAATGCCTTGAAAGACTTATACAAGTTAGAGAAGGAAACATATACTAAATAAATGAAATAAATCCAAACCAAATTTCATGCTTTTTAAAAATAAATATATTTATTAATATTAACAATTAAAAAAACAGATAGGTGTCATACAAGTAACATTATGCTAGAACAAGTGCTTTCTATAAAGCATGTATCAGTTATCTCAATATATATACAATACACTGAAGTGACAAAAGTCATGGGATACCTCTCTAATATCGTGTCGGCCCTTTCGCCCGGCGAAGTGCAGCAACTCGACGCACAACTGTCAACAAGTCGTTGGAAGTCTTCTGCAGGAATATTGAGCCATGCTGTCTCGATAGACGTCCAAAATTGTGAAAGCGTTGATGGTGCAGGATTTTGGGCACGAACAGACCTCTCGATGATATCCCATAAATGCTCGGCATGGGATTCATGTCGGGCGATCTAGGGGCCAGATCATTCGTTGGAATTGTCTAGAATGTTCTCCAAACCATTCGCGAACAGTTGTGGCCCGGTGACATGGCGCATTGTCATCCATAAAAATCCCATCGTTGTTTGGGTACATGAAGTCCATGAATGGCTTGTGATCTCCCAAGTGCTGAACATAAGCATTTCCAGTCAATGTTCGGTCCAGTCGCACCAGAGGATCAAATCCATACCATGAAAACAGCCCATACCATTACGGAGCCACCACCAACTTGAACAGTGCCTTGCTGACAGTTTGTCCATGGCTTTCGTGGGGTCTGCGCCACACTCGAACCCTACCATCAGCTCTTACCAACTGAAATCGTGACTCATCGGCCAGGCCACGGTTTTCCATTCATCTAGACCAACCGATATGCTCACGTGCCCACGAGAGTCGCTGCAAGCTATGTCGTTCTGTCAGTAAAGGCACTCGAGTCGGTCTTCTGCTGGAATAGCCCAAGAAAGCCAAATTTCTCCGCACAGTTCTAACAGACAAGGCCCTTGTACGTCCCACATTGATTTCTGCGGTTATTTGACGCAGTGTTGCTTGTCTGTTAGAATTTACGACTCTTTGCAGACGTCGCCGGTCTCGGTCGTTAAGTGCAGGCGGTCGACCACTGCGCTGTCCATGGTGGGATGTTATGCCTGAAATTTCATATTTTAGGCACACTGTTGACACAGTGGATCTGGGAATGTTGAATTCCCTTAACGATTTCCGAAATGGCATGACCCATGCGTCTAGCTCCAACTAACATTCCGCGTTCAAAGTCTGTTAATTCCCGTCGTGCGGTCATCATCACGCCAAAACCTCTTCACATGAATAATTGAACATAAATGAAAGCTCTGAGAAAGCACTGCACATTTATACCTGTTCTACGCGATGCTACTGCCATCTGAAAATTTGCATATTGCTATCCCATGACTTTTGTCACTTCAGTGTATATTGCAATGATAAAAAAAATACGAGTCCCAACATCTCAGAATAATGCTGGTGCATGGTTTTTCCAGCATAAACCCATTTCCTTGCAAAACTGTTAGCAAAGTGAGTTTTTTTTTCAAAATAAGGTTAATTATTATTAAACGAACAACGTGTTCTGATGTATGGATTTACATGATGATTTTAAAAAAAGTGTACTGATGATAGCATGGGGGAAAGGCATCATGGCGAATGGAGTTTAGCACTATTTTCTAAAAGTAGTGGCAGCAGGGATCAACTGCAAATGGGGCTCTTCCTTCAGTGTCTGCGTTACCAATGTTGGCGGGAATCTGTCCTGGCCATTAGTTGTCACAGTTCTAAGGGCAGTGGTTATGCGACTGTGTATCTTTAAACAACAAAAAATAATTTTTGCTGAATTTATAATAAGAAAATTAAAAAAAAAAAGTGCCCTTAAAGCTTGTGCGATATTCAGTCAAGTATTAAAAATTTTTTAAAAAGCAGTTGAAACGTTATTTTTTTTCCGAACTTAACTTTTTTTAATCCGATAAAATTTGTAACTAACATTCATTCTCTCATTATGTATTATTGTATTTAAAAACAAAATGTAAATAAAATAAAAGATATGTTCAAGCTAAGTTGTTTCAAAGCAGTAAATTATCAAGGTATTGCTTAATTAATATCTGTTTTATTTAATAATTTGCATACCAAGATGTTTGGACAAAATTTTTATGAGGCATTGTACTTTATCTACCACTGTAACCGTGCTTCCCCCTACACACCGGCGGCAAGAGCACTTAGCATTCAGGAGAAATAGTTAGTCGCCCTCGAGATTCTCACCCGGGAAGTACAGCAAAACCTGTGCACCCGCTGAGCAAAGTCAGTCTTACAGTCTCTCATCTCTCATCACGAATATACTTAGCGCAACCCCGCGCGTATTAGTTGGCCTACAGACTCTTGCCTGGAGAGGAAGTATATTTCGCGCACTTTGTGCGTATCCGAGTTTCGGGTTTTCGGATTAGTAGTGAGATTCTTCCCCGAATATATAATTATGCCCTTAAATGTGTTAAATATTTTAGGTGTCTAATTATGTGAGTTTGGTGTTTGTGAGTGTGTAAATGAAGCTGTGAGTTCTCCAACCTGCGCCTCAAATAAATCAATCCAACCCCACACAATTACAATCTGGTTGCCAAACCTGTACACTACACCATATTATTTAATGATATGTCTGAAGCAAATACTACACAAGATTGCAAAATTATCTAGTTTTTATTGACATTATTACATGAAATTTTTATAACCCGATTAATTATCTTTAAACTAAGGGGAAAATTAATTAACTAATTTATTAATAAACAGAAATTTAAAAACATCATTTTAATATCGAATATTTAACATTGAATAATAAGTAAAAATAATTGAGAAATAATTTAACGTGTTTGTTGAAAACAGCTTGGATATCATTTTATTCGAATACTTATTTTTGTGATATTAAATATTTATTTTCATTATTAGATAATTTTTCCCGCATGTATCAAAATTATTAAGTAATTATTATTCATAAGACAAAGTAAAAGAATTCTGTTTCACTTTACATGATGATATTAAAAGAAAAGCAAAACATGAAGTTGGGAAAAGATTTTATGTTTGCATAAATTTTTCTCATTATACATGACAACAAAATAGTTGGAATTAATTTCTTTTTCGAACTTCTGAACTTTACTGAAGCAATTAATTGTATCATGTCATCTTATTAAAGTCTTGTCACTGTAACAACTTATCAGTTATGCACAAATGAATAGTTCCAAACAATTAATTTTTTGTTGGAGTATCTTTAGATTAAATTTAATTTTCCTTTTCGAAAGATTCAAGAATTACATTTTCACGTGTTAATAGCTGTTAATGATAATAGTTCTTAGAATTTTTATACAGAATATTTAACATAAAAACAATCTTTAATTAAGTTTATTTTATTATTCAGTTAAAATAAGTATACTTGTTGAAATAGTATATTTTATTTACGACTTATTTGTTTCATATTTTTTCTTAAGGGAATAAACAAATTATAATGATACAAATATTTTATTATATATGTATGTTACCGCCGGGCCTGATGGCCGAGTGGCTAGCGCTCTGGAGCTCGGTATCACAGATTTCGGATTCGAGTACGGTGGTGCCATGGATGTTTGTAGTGGTTAGGAATCCACTTCAAACTATAGGTCCCGGTCTAATATAATCATAGAGCTTTGTGAGGGTAGTGTTACTCACATCCGTAGCAAATCTTAAAGCTACACATGCCCCCTGGGTAGTGCTAAATGAGTAACAGCGGTGCAGCCCTTGCTTATGGCTTAAAGATTATGTATCTATATTGCTCTATGTCTCTATCCTGTCTCTATATTGCCAGCTGCATTAGAACAACACATATGTTACCGCTAAAACTCGAAAACCTGTTAATAAGCACATTATGTATTTAATGTGCAGATTAACGGATTTACTCCGTTAACATGTGGAATCAGGTCAGTTTTTCGCATTTTACCTAGGTAATGCGCCAGTTCGGCGGTAACGTAGCAGATTGTACAAACCTTTCTTGCACTTTCTCTAGCCTAACGGAAGGACTTTTCTGCTTAACGGTTTTACTGTGTCCCTGCCCAGCGTAGGCACATGAATTTTTAGATATCATTTGTGTTTTCACCTAACTCTCTTCGCATTTTGAATCGAACCTTTTCGGCATAAAAATCAAATGAAATGAAATTTATTTGATAAACATCAAGCTAATTTGAAAATTATTAAAATGCAATCGCATACCAATGTTGGGTCAGAAATGCTTTCCAGGTACAATAGATCGCGTTGCACAAGCTCGGAAATTCTGAGTGTTCTCACAGAAATTCTTCATTTTACACACTGGCGAAACGGTAGTACAATGACCTGTCATACGAACGCGGAACTTGCAAATATGCATCTGGCATACGGGATTGCGAAGTGTGATGGGCAAGCCGCACTGCACTTGTGCGAGCAATAATATCCGATATGAGGGGCCTGAATGGCCGAGTGACTAGCGCTCTGGCCCTCGGTACCACAGGGTTCGAGTTCAGGCGGTGTCATGGATGTTTGTAGTGTTTCGGAATCCACTTTAAACTATAGGTCCCGGTCCTAATAGGATCGTAGAGCGTTGCGGGGCATTAACTCAGCGTCCGTGGCTTATCTTCAAGTTACACGCGCCCCTGTGTAATGCAAAGTGAGTAACGTCTGTGCAGCGCTTGTTTTAACGCATCCAAGACAGCTGTCTAAGTGTTTTCCAGCTGCATTAGAAAAAAAAAAATATCCGTTGAGATATAGTACTCTCTATTATAGACTCTATGGACTCTGCACCAGCGCTTATCTGAAACATTGTTTCGCCATAAAGCCCTAATGTATTGTGAACCAACGGTACTGACTACGAACATGAAATAGAGTACTAAGACAATTCAAAGTCGCTTCAATTATATTATCACGCAACATGCCCCCTTCTCCCCCTGCAACTCCTAAAGGATTCTGTGTGAAAACATGCATTCATAGATCAGTTTCATTATTGTTTATCATGTTACTTTTATTGATGACTAAATCACATACTAATTTGTACATCTTTAATGTTCCTTCAATTTCTGATTCGGAAAACATTTCCATTGCTACGCGATTCCCATGTGTCTACCTACTTCTTCTAGAAGTTTATAATTTTGGTGCTGAGACACCTTTATATAATGCTTTTGTTTTGTATTGCAATATGAATAAACCCAATTCCAGGATAATCAATATTTGGAGCAGATAATTTTTATTCAGATAAGAGCAGATAATGTTATTAGTTTCTGCATTATTTTTTAAATATACATAATTATTGAATTGTTCCATATGAAATAAATTTTTGAGTAGTAGCTGAATTTCTATAAAATATATATGTACCAGTATTAAACTAAATAAGAGTGTTACATATAATTTTATTGCTTATTTTGTGCTCTGTGTAACTGTATATTTTGTTCGCATATGGGTTTCGACATATTTACAAAAATCTTAAACAATAGGACTTTTGCAAAACTCCACAAAATGTGGATCATTATGTGTTTGAATATAAACTTGGACGTATTGCTGCCCAAGCAATGTGAAACAATAATGTTCCATTTGAGAATGATGAAGTTTCGGATACATATCCGTAGTGAGACGATGGTTTCAGGAGTTCAAATTAGTAGATATGGGCGCCGAGAAAGATCTGAAAGTGTTTTTTGCAGTGATGTTCTGAAACCAAAAGGTGAAGCTAAATCTGCAAATAACTGTGGATCTTGGAGTAGGCAACAGATTCGAGACGTCTTGCAGATCTTGGAAAGGTGAAAAAAAAACTTGACAAATAAGTCCCCACGAGTTGACAAATATGTCTCCACGAGTTGACAAATAGGCAGAAATTGGCAAAGAAATTTTGGGCCTTATCATTATTTGTGATGAAAATTGGATATTGTATGATAATCGTAAACGCTCAAAAATAGCGGCTGGATGCAAATGAAAAGTCTAAACACCAAAAATGCACTTAATGCAAAGCAGCACTTTATGGAACCACCACATCTAAACCCAAATCAAGCTTGCATCCAAAGAAGACAATATGGATGGTTTGGAAGAATCAAAGCGCAGTTATCCATCACAACTTCCTAGGAATAGGTCACAAATAATGCAAACAAATTGATATTGTCCATCAGAAATTGTTGTCATCAGACCCAGAGTTAGTGAATTGAGACGGTGCTATCCTTCTTCATGATAATGCCAGACTTCATGCTTCACAAGTCAATTTTCAAAAGCTAAACGAGTTGAAATTTGATATTCTGTCTCATATACCATATTCACCAGACTTTTACTACTGACTAATACTTAATTAAACATTTGGGATCGTTTTAAAAAATAACCGCTTTGTCAATCACGAAGTTGTCAAAGCAGCACTTTATGAAATTTATAAATCAAAGTGTTAGGGAGTCTGATGGCCGAGGGACTAGCGCTCTGGCATTCGGTGCCACAGTTTGCGGATTCGAGTCCCGGCAGTACCATGGATGTTTTTAGTGGTTCGGAATCCACTAAACAATAGGTCCAGAATATAATATGACTGCGGAGCTTAGGGCTGACAACCCTACCCGTAAGTTGAAAAACATCTCCTGTCTCGAAATCTGCCAGTAGGCAGACGGTTTTGACCCACCATGGGCTGTTGTGGCAATGAAGAAGAAGAAATCAAAGTATTCTTTGAAACTAGCATAAAAATGCTTTGTAATCGATGGCAATTTGATATTAAAAAGTTCATTTCATATGGAACTACCCAATAGTTGATGTAATTTTTTTCAAAAGAGTTACTCTAATTTCAGAATTTTTGTTGCTGAAAATTTGAGCAACAAATGATTTCCATACCAATTTGCCATTAACTTCGATCTAAGTAAAAAACTGAAAAGAAAAAATGCCTTTACTGTTTGAAATAGCAATTGATATGCTTTTACAGAAAAGCGAGATTACCTTCATAAATAATTCTTTATATCGAAGTGTAATGAGTAAGCATTGACATATGAAAAAAGAAATCGAATTGGAGTTGCATAATTCTAAAAATGAGAGCTGTGCTTTGAATAAATCCGCCTTTTAAATTATAGGAATTGCAAAATGTTTCGAAAGTAATATAATTTTCTTTCAAATGTATCAAATTCGCAAAATAAATGTAAATACAGGTACAATTTGTTGTATCAGGAACTAAATGCAAACTGTTTTGCATTTTATTTCAATTTTTTTGTCTTTTAATTTCAAATATTTCTCACAGTCATCAATTCATTGAAGCTCATAAAAAAATAAGTGATTTCTTCATGAAAATTCAGAATGAGACGATATTTCGAAATCGGTTTAACTATACAATTTTTAAAATTATTATTCCGCTGAAGTTTTAGTTTTTTTTTTGAAATACAAATATTCCTTTAAATATAAGAAAATAATAGCTGTATGTTGGTTATGCCGGCTTTTGAGTCGAATAACATTTATTGATATATGTAATATTACGTAATTTATGTGATATGTGCAATATATGTATCTAGCTTTAGAAAAGTTACTTTATTATCGAATTATGGAGGATTTTTAAGTAAATTTTTGTTTTTGAATTATCAAGATTATATTTGCTGTATAGTATTACATATATTATTAAAAAAATAAAATCTTAATAATTATTTTAAATACTTTTGAAAAAAACGATAATTAAAGGCAGTTTTATATTAACCACAATAATAATAATAATGTGAGGCTTATACGAATGTATTGTATTATGTCTGTATTTAATAATAAGTATTAGCATATATCTGATTGTTTGCCATTATGTTATGTAGGCTAGTTTGAATAGGATTTAGTATTGACAAATCTTCCCTTCTAACACTAATCTCTATTATAAATAATAATAAAATTTCTACTTATATATTGGAAAATACTTTTTCAAATATCTATATACTTTTTTTACCAGTAATGACAGTATAATTTTTTTTTTAGCAAAAACAATATTTAAAAAATTATACATGGATACAATTTATTTTATATATGTTTTTCTGTTTATGTAAGAGTATTTTGTTTTAGTTTGTGTCTAGCAAGATACTGATGAAAAAAATAAATAAAATAAATAGTATCTATGTATAAATGTTTTCCTGTTTATGCAAAAAAGTATTTTAATGTGTTTCGAGCGAGATACTGATGAAAAAATATAAAACCAATGAAGTAGACACAAAAAAACCACATTTTCGCACATTTATTTTGAAGTAAAGTTCTCACATACATAGATAAAAAAGACATCAATCACAAACACGGATATACAATTTTTTTTTATCTCTTTTGACATAAAATTCGTTATAAATTTTTAAGAACATTTTCATGTCCTGTCAACGGGACACACATTTTGATGCACATGCATGATGAACGATGAAGTAAATAAATTACATTCTGTAACAATTTTCGCGATAAAAAAATAAATAACAGAAGCATTTATGATCAATTATTCTTTTCGTATAAAGTGTAGATCATGAAAAGGATTTTAATGGACTTATTCACATCACAATAAAACATCCTTTACGAAACAATTCTACTTCTAAACTTTATATATCATACATTTTTAAAGATACCTTACTATCTAAAACGACGCTAGTTTTTGCCTTGGAATTGACAAAAGGAGTTTTTAAAATTCCTTTCACAGACAACACATTTCACCTACATTTAGACATCCAGTAACACAATACATGAACACTATTGATGCTTAATACAATATTTATAAAATTCAGCAATATTTTTTTTACCAAAGCAGGCTTGCAGTTTGCATCAGACTGTTCAACGTTTTAGTATCTTGGGAAAAAAAAAAATTCAGGTGTAGATTAGAAAAAAATGGTCTTGTACCACCTTAAATAAAAATAATTTGTACTCTCTCTAATTTGTACTGAAAAAACCCCGTTAAAATGCACAAATATGTCTTCAATGACAAATATCAAAATATTGTAGAATAATAATCTTTTGTTTTTAAGAAAAGAGATATTTTAAACAATTTAGTCGCTGAAATAAGAAATATCTTCTACAGATTAAAAAGCTGCCTGATGGCCAATTGGCTAGCGATCTGGCCTTTCGGTACCAGCTTGGCAGGCGTCGATTCGAATCTTGGTGGTAGCATGGATGCTTGTGAGTGTGGTTCGGAAGCAACATTAAGCTGTAGGTCAGGTCTGAATTAGCCCACAGTGTGCAAAAAAATATTACCCAAGAAACAGAGCAACAAACCAAATCTATAAATTAAATAAGGAAAATCAATTTGGTTTTTAAATTATATACAAAATTAACTTCGTCCTTTTTTTTAAATGTTTACGTATTTGAACATAAGGCTGTAAATGCGATTTTATGTTGAGCGTATTCGTAACAGTGCTAAATCGCATGCGGATCTTACTTTGATCAAAAACAATTTGCTTTTAAAAATATATTAATAATTTAACCTCTTGAAAACTTCATTTTCGTTTCGCTCTATTCAGAAAGGGAATGTTTGATTTTAGTGATGCAGTCTAGAAATAAGTACACACTACGAAACATTTAATAGCGGGTATTTTATGTAAAAGTCACATAAAATATGTACTCGATTACTTTGTGTATAAATTAAAACATTTTTGTCATTTTTTTTTGTTTTTAGTTATATGAGTTTTCAAACACTAAGGCTCAATATACCTATTATTTTGATAGCACTCTTTAAAAAATCGTGGCATTATTATATACTTTTATTGGTATTCTTTTTATGAAAGCTGGCTCAAATTCCGTGCAAAATGTTTTAAAGACATGGACGCCAAGGTATGGTGATGATCGAAAAGTATAATTTTTTTTTATAAATTGTATATAGATATAGCGTAATAGAGAACTACAGGACACATTAAAAAAAGCAAAAATGTTGAAAAAGATAAAAAAAAAGATGAATTCACTCAACTACAACTTAAGTACAAAAGTTTATACAAACGAACCTAATTTTTTGCTGTCGTTTTAATGTGTTTTTTGTGCTGTTTATAAAAATTCTATTAACAAAATTAATAAAAAACTGTAATTCAAAAAAGAAAAACAACAGTGATTGTCAAAAATAACATGCAATTTAAAAACCCCCGCAAATTTTTGGCTCACCTTATATTATTACCAATCATTACCACAAATGTTTATTAGATGCGAGGTAGTGTTACTTCGTGAGGTTTTTGATTTCATATTTTTTTATGTGGTCCTATTTATCTCATAAAAAAAAACATTTTTAAATATGTTGCAAAAAAGCAATATATTTTATAGCTACTTATTAGTAACGAGATATTTTCTTATGCAGTTCTTATGCCCGGCACAAAAACAGGTTTAATGTACATTTTGACGCAAAATTCTTTTGGTTGTTTATAACAGGCAGGTTGAAAAGTTCGTGAGCTGACACACATATGGTGCTACTAGCATTAAATCCATATGATTTTTATTATCCCTAACCTTCAAAAGAACACGTGTATAAATTTGACAGCTGTTGCACTATTAACTTATGTGAGTTATAGCATTTTTAGTGTTCATCGTCCAGTCCCACTCACGGCTGACTGTCGATTGACTCCGGTGTGAAATGAAGGAGCCATGTTTCATCCATTGTCACATATCGACGCAAAAATTCCGGGTTTATTACGATTGAACAGCTCAAAAACTGCTTTGAATCATCAATTCGCTATTGTTTTGGGTCGATTGTGAACTCGCGCGGCACCCACTTTGAACAGAGCTTTGCATGTCCAAATATTCATTCACGATATGTCCAACACGTTCCTTTGATATCTTTAGGTCTCAGCTATCTCAATTAACTTCATTTGATTATCATGAAAATTATTTTCTGGACTTTTTTGATGTTTTCGTCGGTAACAGCAACCTCTTTGGGGCAGCCACTGCACGTGCACGTCCTCGGTGCTCATTTCGCCTCGTTTAAATTTAGCAAACCACTTCTCTACGGTTGATTTTCCTGATGCAAAGTCCAAATAATGTTTATCAAGCCAAGACTTGGCTTCAATAGTATTTTTTTTTCGCCAAAAAGCAATGCTATATTAACACATGAAATTCCTTTTTATCCATTTTTTTCTAACTAACAAAAGTTGCTTCACTAAATGCTGTAACTCACATACTAATAGTGCAACAGCTGTTAAATTTATACACGTGTCTTTTGAAGATTAGCGCTAACTAAAAATCATATGGATTTAATTCTAGTGCGTCATCTATGTGTCAGCCTACGAATTTTCAACCCCGGTTAGTACCAACAAATGATATTTAATTTCCTGTCATTTTATGTAATAATTTGAAAAGATACGAACTTCTAATTGGAAACTGTGCAGATTTAACACCATTGGATTTTTATGATGGGATTTTGATAAAGTATGTATTTTTCAGGCATCTTAACTAGAAGCATATTAAAATTGTTGATGATTTCTAACTTTTCAAATGTTTGATAAGAAATCAAGGAATCACGTATTGTAATTTATTTAACTTGTACTTGAAATTGTAATAAACATTTTATTCCAAAGTGTCTTCCACTTGCCACAGCTTTGTAATTTATCTTCTGACAATCTCTATTTTGTATTCTTTTCTTTGAATCGAAGGATGATTTCAAATATAATCCTAGATACAAAACTCATGCCTTTTAAATATATTTCAAAAGGAACAAATTAATCTTTTAAAAATACAGTTCATTTTTTAAATACTTTTGTTTTCTTCTTCCACACGTTTAGATTTAATAATTGATTCTATAGTATTTAAATATTTTTTAAACCGGATTTGACGATTCTGTTTAAATTTGATTAAAATGAATAAAAATAAATAAAAAAAACTGGAGAGATAATTTCTTCTGCTTTTAGTTATTATTAATAGCTACAATTCTTTAGAAGGAAATTAAACTTTCACAAAATTTAGTAATAGTTATTTCTAACAATGTCTATGACAGAGTACGTACTTATTATAATATACTAACAAAGAATGTGATGCTGATTAAGTTATGATTTCATCACAAAACTAACTTATATATTACTTAATTCAACATGGTATTTAAATATTTCCCATTTCTTCAGCAACATAATTGTAAACGGCATAAATACACAAAAGCCGCACATACATTTTCAAACATACAGTCAGGACGAAATTTTTTATTTTTTCTTGTGCGTGTAATTCAAACGAGGAACACAGCTCATGACAAAACAAAACACAATTCTACTTATAATGTCAAATTCAAAATGTCTAAAGAATCAATAATAATTTTATTTCCCGATTATATACTAGAGACGAATTTTTTTAAATTATTAAAAATAATAATCCAAATAATCTTAAATGTAGAAAAACTGTGCAAATATAAACATGTAAATTTGGGGTAAATGCTGCAAAAAATAAAAATATTCTATAATACATAGTTATCATTTAAAAATCGTTTTATTAAAGACAATTAAATAATATTTTTTTTTTCTGAAAATTAAAGAAAACAATTATTCAAATCCTGTGAAATTCAACAAATTAATACCACATAATATAACTTCAAACCATTTCACAGATTAACAAAACAATTGTAAGATAAATACATGGTCGGAGTTAGTTGCAAATCGTAATGATGTAGAAAGATAAGATAAAAAAAAGGAGTTTTCAAAGTTATAATCAGCGGCTATTAAAGGTACATATAACAAGTTTTAAATATTAAATTAGAAATGTAAAAAACTTTTTTGACAACTTTTATTGATAAAATTAATAAAAATTTAAAAAAATTCTGAAAGATTACAAAATTCCATTATGTTATTTATGTATACAAAATTGATGTATGCATGCGTATATATATTCCAGTATAACTTTTTATAATACTTAAAAGTTAATTTTTTATCTGGTGTAAAAACCACAAATTAACTTTTAGCTATTTTTAAATGAAATAAAAAATTCTATTTTTTAATTATTAAATTGAAATTTAGGGTTACTATGCAAGACGCCATCTGGTGCTTGATGATGCTTAGTGCTGATGTCATAGCATAATTGCTCGTCACTTTTTTTTTTAAATTCCTTCTATTAGATCACACTTTTCCTATATATATATTTGTTAAAATTTTCAGTCGTTCATAAAATGACTTTTTATCCACTCAAGTTCAAATACATTTTTGAACTTTGTAGTGGATGACACTGGATGTTTTTTTCCAAATATTAATTCATTAATTAAATTTAATTAATTAATTTTAGTTTTATATGGGAGAAATATTCATATATTCACTCTGCTCTTTCTTCTCGTTTGCTCGTCATTAATTAATTTATTAGTAATATCTTTTTTTCTCATAACTAATTATTAATTAAATAATGATTATTAATTATTTATTCCTTCAACTATTAATTATTTTCATTCATTTAATTATTATTTTATTATCAAATATTTTTATTAATTTAATATATATTGTTCATAAAAATAATGTAACTACAAATTGGCAATAATATATAAAATCGTCTGATTTTAGTTAGCTTATTTTCTGGATATTATTCTTAATTTCTTACGTTTAAAATTTGAAACGATAGTGTTTGAATATTCTTGGTAAAGTATTCTATATTTTTAATTTTAAATGATCAAAAGTTTTTAATTAAATTTGAAATATAGCCTAATATATTTGCTTTTATTATTTTTATCGTATGTAATATTTGTTTTTATTATATTTGCCTTTTTTATTATTTTTGCTTTTATTATTTTTGCTGCAATTTCGAGATTGCTGTTCTTTTTCTTTTCAATTCCTTCTATTAGCTCCCACTCTCCCTATATATATCTTGTTTAAATTTTCAATCGTTAATAAAATACTTTTTATTCTTCTACTCAAGTTCAGATACATTTTTTGAACTTTTAGTAGATGACACTTAGTTTTAATACAGTTTTTTCAAATATTAATTCAGTAATTAAATTTAATTAATCAATTTTTTTTTTTTTAGATTTAAGTTGGCTATATCTACCAATAGGTGGCGCCAGCTAAACTTAAAAATAAATGAAAATTATTTATAAAAGACTTCCTGCAATAGAGTGAATTAAAAGAAGGGAATTGACTTTAAAAAAAAAGTTTTTTTTTTATATTACTTGTTTTTTTTTAACTAAACTATAAACCTTTAAAGTTTACGTGTCTTTTTTTTAAATCCTTTTTGTTTTAAATGTTCCATTCATATAGGCTTAACAATTTTTTTACTAAAAATTTTTTTATTGATACATAGTGATTTAGAATAATTTTTCTTTAAGAATTTCCTAAAAAAAATTTAATCTTTATCAGATGTATTGCAGTTGTAATTAAAATTTCCTTTTAGTTTCTTTAAATATTTCAGTGATAACATTTTTTAATAAAATTCTACTAAGAGTAAAAATGTTTCATTTTCTGTAGCCGGGCAACGCCAGGTAATATGTGTTGTTTAAATTTTAACCAGAAACATATTTAAGACTTCATTTGATTTTTCATCATTTTTTAATATAATAGTCTGAATTCATTGGGGGCAGTTGATTATTTCTTTTCCAATTAATGTAAAGCTAAATTCTTTAGTGTTCCAAGGTAGAATTTTTTAAAGTGATTAAAAATTGATTCAAGTTTTTTTGTTTGATTAAATTTTATTCATTTTATGCAAACAATAATTGAGTTCGAAAAAAATAGAATCCCCTACATGTAGCAGTTGAACATTCGTCATTGCTCAAGTTTAAGAACAAGATAATATGCTACGTTTAGATATGATGTACTACTTGCAGAACATTTTGTCTCATAAATATACAAAGTTCATCTACAATTATTTTTTGTCATGGCGCTATGAAGGACATTTTAGCCTATTTTTTTAGGACAGTTGATAAATATAAGTGCTACAAACCACAAGTTATTAAACAGAATAAAATGTATGGAGCTTTGTTATAATTGGTAAGAAATATTGTACAGAATAGTTCGCTAAGGAATTTAATTCATTTTGCCATTTAAAATCATTTAATTAAAAAAAAGGAATGTACATACATGCCTTAATATAAATATAAGAATTACAATATATAAGTTAACATAATATACCCAGCATTTTTATAACGGAAAATTAAGTTAAATTTAATTAATAAGCTAATTAAACGGCAACAATTTAATTTAGAGTACATAATTAAAACTATAATTGCAGAAAAATGCAATAATTTTTTTAAAATTGTGTGAGGATTTTGGAATTATTACAACAGAGGCAAACTTTCGGTTTCAAAAAGAACACAATGTCTTCAAAAAATCGCTGATTAATGATGTAGATGCTGTGGTTTCTGTATATGTACAACAACAATGGTATGCATGATGGTGGTACGCAAACAAGGGTATGGGTATGCATGATGGTGGTATGCACAACAATGGTATGTTTATCGATGATTTATAATTTAATGTCCATGCAATACTTGAAATATATTGCCCACAAAGATTTGTAGGAAAATGCCATTTCAAAATGGGATAATTCAGAGCCATACATTGAACATTACATCAAATTCATTAAGAGAATGATTTACGGAGTGCTTGCCTCTGTAATCTTCTAGTGAAATCAGAATTCCACCTTTTGGAATTAAAGCAGAAAGTCTTTTTTATATTAGTTCAGTGCAAAAGTTAGATTCGAAATGCATCAATAACTTTCACATTGAAACACCATTTCATTAACTGGTTTCTTCTTTTATTATTATTGAAGTAGAACGATGTTTGTTGCACAGCAATAGAGTTAAAACAGTCACTGTCTGTTTCATCTGATGACATAATGAATGTGAATTGATGGAATTTTTTCCTCCTGCTTTATACTCTTTTAATTGTTCCTTTTTTGTTTCAGGAAAATAAAAAGTGGCGATTTCTGTAAAATTAAAAATTTTTAGAAAAAGATGTTGCTCTGAAACTTTAGAACGCTTTGGATTCACCTTGGTATTACGTAGATCTCATCAGAAGTCATATTTTTGTGGCACAACCATATAAATGTCTACTCCAACTTTTGAGTAACTTTTTTTTACTTTCACATAAATGGTGATTAAATTGTTCGATTCACCTTGCCTTCTTAACATTCCGAATTAAAAAAATATTGGTTTACTTTTTAAATAAAAATAATTAAATATTTTTAAAATAAGAATCGAATTTTTAGTATGACAAAAAATGACGAATTTAGTATGACAAAATTTTAGGATGCCTCGCAATCTGTAAGTTGCCAAGTTTGAGACATTTTTTTACTTTATAAAGAATCGCATTTCGAATATATGTCACTGATGCTGAAATTTTGTATCAGAATCCTGATTTTTCCCCATAGATGTTTTAAAACACATCCGAGATTTCTTCAATCGAATACGAATCTCGCTTGAGGGTGTGTCTGGCATTGTAGGGTGCCGATTCGGAGTTCTGGTTGGATTTTCTCAAGGTCGCCGGAAGATCAGACAGGTTGGAAAGAGTCACGGAAGATGGCTTTGTGTTCATTGAGTATCTCAGGCGCATTCGATAAACAGAGCGACGCATCAAATCTGTCACCTGAAAAGTAAAAAGTCATGAGATATTCCAAAAATATTTTTATGTAGGAAAAAAAAGGATAAATCTTTCAAAGAATATTTTTAATTGTTACAATATTTATTGAGCATTTTGGTGCTGATAATTTTCTTACTGAGAAACAGAATTATTCTTAATAAATGTGAATTGTAACTATAAATTTAAAATTTTTATGAATCAATCTCAAAAATTTTATAAATCATATGCTTATTAATGAAAGAAACTTCGAAATGTACAAAAAAATATTATATTAAATGATTTTATGAGAAAAATAAGAATTTAAAACGTTATTTGTTAGGATAAATGCTTTTATTTTTTAAGGTATAAAAAGTATTTAAGCAAATGAATAAAGATAAATGCAAATACAAAATGCAAAAATGTAATGAATAAGCATGATAAGAAATACATAATATTGCTATTTACCAGCTTGAAAATCCAAAATAGTATACATTAACTGTTTCAAAAAAATTTGAAAAAAAGGTTTTTATGCAAGGTTAAACACATTACAAATTTGTGTATATAAAACCCCATAAACAAATTTGAAGATAGATTGCTTATTTATTTACAGCGCAGCTACAAAAAAAATTATAAATTTGGTTTTCAGATCCCTCAGTTCCAAGCAATGTTAATGAAAATGTTCAATTTCCTTGAACGTTGCTCACTCACTTGAACATTGTTTAACGTTATATATTAATAAACATATGTATTAATAAATATAAGAGTTATGACTTTGAACACTTTCCAGATTTAACTTCGTTGGATATTTTCATATTCTGTTATGTGAATAATTATATTTATCAAATGTTTTGCATTAATTTGTTGGAAGAGAAACAGCATGCTACAACTGCTATTAAATATATAAGTTGTCATATATTTGCTAATTCATGGCCCAGAAATGGCTCTCATTTGGATGTACAATGAGTTACAAGAGATTTCACATCAGAATTTATTAGTTTTTTCTCCCAGTGCATTGTCATTTATTAAACACATTCAATTTTTTTTACACAATTTTGTATTGTTTCTGATAATTCTCTTACTTTTCTATGTGTTTATAAAATGACTTTTTTAATTACTTTCCTCAACAAATCTAATTTATTCGAATTATATTTATTTATTATATTTTTTTGGAAAAAAATAATGACAAAATATTGTTGTTTGGTATTATTATTTAAATACATTAAATTTTCTTTCAGTAGTATGTGCTATTTTTTTGAAATTCATTATTCACGTTGATCAACTGAGAAAAAATTAATTAAAAAAATATGACCTAAATAATTCGAATTATTACAAATTAATTAAATTACTAAATTTCTAATTTAATAAAAATTAAAAATTTGTACAATAATAGTAAAACGATAAAATTTACATCATTTTAGGTAATTTATTTTGTAAATAGTATCTATATTGCACTTTATAAACGTTGATACGTCAAAAACACCAGTCAGATAATTTTAAGCTTCTTTTTTAAAAAGGAACATAGGTACTTTGTTTTAATTAGAAATCAATATATATTATTCAATAAGATATATAAGCAATATTTAAGAAATGCTTTTTGTAGTGCAGTTTTATTAAAGTTATTACTTTGATTGAAAGCTTTCTTATTTTATCAAAAAACATACTTTTGATCAAAATAAGTGTCAAATAACTGAATAGTTAAGTTTACACTAGAGTACAGTTGTTTTTATGCAACCTTGCTATGATGAAATAGTTGACAATGCATGTACTGTGACTAGACTAGGAGAAAATACATTGTACTGCTGTATTTCCACACTGAATCTTGCGAAATATTAGGAATCATAAATTTATTCAGTTCAAAGTCTACTCAGTTGACTGAAGGCTCCAAAGGAGTGTTATTGGAACTTTCGCATGAAAATTGATTTTTTTATTTTTCATATATTGTTATAAGGAAAAAATATTTAATTTGATGCAGAACATTACATTGATTTAACTATCGTTTAAATATTTAATCTTATTTTTGTAAGTACCAAGTTAATATTTTTAATTTTCATTAGTCAAGAAATTATTGACTGTATATTTTATCGAACTTGCATACTTTATCTGAATGAAATTTTTTTCACATGTTTTCATCGTTTAGCATATTGACATCTTCAATTACATAGATCCGAACACATTTTCAGATGAAAAGGGCAAAAATATTAATATTTTACTTTTTTAAAAATAAAAAATGTTGAATTTTAAGAAAATTGTTGTGCAAAAGGGGACGATTTTTTTAAAAATTATCAATCATGTGAGTTGTTAATTTTAAAAATCAGCCGGTGATGGGCGGTGAAGTTAGCTTGCACTCATATAAAAGCATGACTTTGGTGTGATTAGATTAGTGACAATGATAATAATGTAACTTGTTAAATCAGTGATAATAATAATAATAATAATAATGTAACATTCACCAGTGTTATGCATTTGCAGGATGTGAGAATTAAAAAAGTGGATGACCACTTTGACAATTAAGAAGGTTGCAAATGTGATGCGCACTATTGAAGCA
>BPLR01005616.1:0-59325 GCA_021605095.1 Caerostris extrusa | reverse complement strand
GTTAAAATGAAAGTAATGACTATTAAAAATTAAATTAGGTAAAATAATATAAAACAGTGTTAAAAATCAACATTATCTACCTCATTCATTAAGTTAATAAAAATTAAACATTTTCTATTCGTTGAAGCTTATTTTGACCTTTTCATCATTCTTTACCAATCACTTCCTTAACAATACCAATTATAGTATCTAATAATTGAACGAAATACAAGAAAGCCACAGCAACGCGTGGCCGGGTCTTCTAGTATATATATATATATATATATATTTTTAATAACTTTAATTGAAAATTTACTATCATAGAGTGATTTCCATCACCCTAAAAGAAAGATAAATTTGAACAGACATTTCATCTGAAAAGCTATTATTATTTACACTAATATTTAAAAATTGCAATTTAAAAATATTTCTATGCATTATTTTTGTTCAATGATTTTTAATACATTTTTTACATTTTCTTAAATCAATATTTCTTAATGTTTTTTTCAACGATATAAAAAATGTAAAGAAATAAAAATTTCTCCAGACTACTTTTTACAATTTAAAATTTTTTTTTTTCAAATTTTTAAATTTGAAAAAATAATTTTTTAAAAATTTAAAAATGTAAAAATTTAAATAAAATTGAAAAATAAAAAAGCAAAATAAGTATTTAACTTCTACTATGTATATTCATAGATATATCACGCATAAATTATTTTTAATCATTAAATATTTGTATTAAAAATACTCATCAAAGCATACATTATTATTAGACATTTAATTTTTAACCAAACTAACATAAAACTAAACCTAAATTTAAACTTGCATTGATACTGAGTACATATAAAAAGTAATATTAGGTTACCATAAATAATAGAGAATGACAGAATAATCCACATCAATATTTCCATAATATATTTATTTAAAGAGAATTCAAATGAAAACAAAGAGTTAATTTATTACTTGCTAACAATAAAAAAAAAACCTTCATAAAATTCTTTTTCACTAGGTCAATCAATTAAATCTGAAGTCGAAATATTTTGTCTTAAATCGCTGAAGAATACGTAAAAATTCTTATGGTGCTAAAAAATTGGATCAGAAAGTTCTCAGGAGAGAGTGGGAAGGGTCAGAAGTTTTGGGGTGGAGGGTAGAGAAGCGTACAAAATCGATAGAGCTAGGTGGCGCTGTTAAAGGGATGTTAAATCACAACCACTTGCTCTGTGGACATATTTCAACCTCTTTGATTCCTAACACTGACGTTCCGGAAATGCTTTATCAGAAGTTTTGAAAGTTTGACCTGTTACGCCGCTTCTCTGCGAAGTCTCTTGCTCGACCGGAAAAACAACAATACATTGAGAAGTTCTAAAACGGTGAGAATAATTTTGTTGTCTAGTTTTATTTCGTATATATAATTAATTTTTACTTGTTGCTTAGGACTAAATGATAAAATCTATTATCATAATAAAGTTATTATATAATGTAGTTATATTAAACCTATTATTATAATGCAGTTATATTATTATATAACTACATTTGTTAGAAAAATAAAAAGAAAGACATCGAATAATTTAAATAAAATGACATGATGTCGTCGAATATGGATGAAATTAATTTATATGTAGTTAATTTATTGATTAAATTAATATAATGAGTTTCACTTGTTACGTCTCTTCTCTGCGAAGCATTCCCCTCCACTGGAAAAACAATTTTACATTGTAACTTGTAAATATTGTTCGTATAACGGTCAGAATAATTTTGTTGTCTAGTTTTATTTCCTGTACATAATAAATTTCATTTGTTGCTTAGGACTACATGATAAAACTTATTATTACAATCCACCTGCATTTTGTAGAAAATTAAAAGAAAGACATCGAGTTATTTAAACAAAATGGCATGATGTCGAATATGGATGAAATTAATTTATATATAAAATAATTTATTAATTAAAATAATTTAATGAATTTGATTTGTTACGCCACTTCTTCTAGACTGGAAAAACAACTTTACATGTAGAAGTTCGTATAACAGTAAGAATAATTTTGCTGTCTAGTTTTATTTTCTGTATATAATAAATTTCGCTTGTTGTTTAGGACTACATGATAAAACTTATTATTACAATAAATAACTGCATTTTGTAAAAAATTAAAATAAAGACATCATGTAATTTAAATAAAGGGACATGATTTCGAATATGGATGAAATTAATTTATATCGTTAATTTATTAATTGAAATAATTTAAAGAATTTGACTTTAACAAGTCAAATTTATTAATTACGCCACTTGTCTGTAAACAATTATGGTTGACTGGAAAAACTACTTTACATTAAGCAGTTCGTATAACTGTGAGAATAATTTTGTCTAGTTTTATTTATGTATAATCAATTTTACTTGATGCTTAGGACTACATGATAAAACTTATTATTACAATAACTAACTGCATTTTGTAGAAAATTAAAAGAAAGACATTGAATAATTTAAATAAAGGGACATGATGAAGGGATCAAAACTGAAATATGGTTGAAACTTAATTTATATTCGAATTAAATTTTTTGTTTTTATTGCCTTTTGATTGGTTATTAATTAAAATAATATTTATTTTTGTTTTATTTGAATAGACAAAAATTGAAAACTAATAACTAAAATAAATTTAAAAAGAAAAGTGAAGTAGTTTTTGAATTTTTTTTTTTCAACAAATAATTTTTGAACCTATTTTTATAACTGAAACCTATAATATACATAATGATAAAATAAAATGAAAATAATAGTTTTATATATTTAGAATATTTAATTTTTAGAATTTGATTCTAAAAAAAAATGTTTTCATTTACTTAACATTTAAACTATGTTTAATTGTCCCAAATATATACCTCACCTAAACCTTTGACTAATTAATTTTTAAGAAATAAATTATTTTGCCTATAAGTAAAGTGTAATAAAATTTTATTATTTTAATCCAGAAAGGAAATTAACTTTAAATATATACAAAGTTGTAAATACTTTTAAATCTTTTTAGTTTTTGAATGTACCTAAATATTTTTATCATTTACAAACACCACCTATTTTATTTATATGGGTAACTTTTATATTATATATATTATGGTTTATAAATTCTATTTTTGATATATGTGAAAAACATTTTCCAACGATGATTTAATTAAAATAATAAAAATATAAAAATATGTACTTTTCTTAGTTTTTAAAATTTAGTTTAAATTTCTTAGAAACCAATTTCATCTGTACTTTTGAGAAAAAATTAAACATTTTAATTTGATCTTAAAAATTGAAATGTGTTATTTGATAAAAAAAATTGTTTAAATTTTATTCTATTTCTTAAAAAATAACATGATGTAAAATGTTTAATTTTTTCTTTTTCTATTAAATAGTAATTAAATAGACGTTTTGACCAGAATATAAGCGTACATATTAAAGAGATATTTTTCAAAATGTTAAATTTTTTTCCTTGTAAGTTGTAGGAACACAGTTATAACAGTAATATTATAAAATTTTAAAAAATATTTTGACTTTTTACATTATATTTATATATATATATATATATATACCAATAAAATTTAGAAAAAACTTATTTTCTTAATTTTTTCCCCACATCAATTTCATGATATTATGATAATTTTAATTCCTGTTAAAATACTAAAAACACAACTTGAAAAAAATTAAAAGAAAGTTATCGATTAATTTTTTTGGATAATGAATGAAAAGACGAGGCATCGAATATCCTTTAAATTATTACAATTTCATTCAAATATTTACAACATTAATTAAACTAATTTAATGATAGATGCATATCTATAACGAAAAAAAATGTATGTAGAATTAAATAATGCTAATGTTTTACATGGTATTATTTATCTTTATATTTTTTTGCATTAATATACTTGACAATTGAAGATAACATGAAGGAATATTTTTTCTGACATTCATAAATATATATTTTATTTGATAAAATTAAAATTATTCACGCTATTCTGAAAAAATTAGAATTGAATGAATTGCCATATAAAAGTGCAAGAAAGAATTACAAATCATAAATTTTCTTATCATATAATTGATATTTTAATGCACAGCTCTATCTATGTAACAACAAATAAAAATTAAATTGAAATAAAAAGAATACAAACATAAAAACCAATTGCCACTTTAATAAAAGTTTCTAAAGAGAATTAAAATATAATTATCGTTTGCTGAAATGTTTACACAAATTAAATTATTTAAAATAATTGAAAACAGATAATTTTTTTAATTATTGGAATTAATTAAGCATTATTTCATGTTTTGGCTAATTTTCTATCAAGAACAATAGTTTTTTTTCATTAAAAATAATTAGTATTCTTTTTGTGATTCTTACGTACAAGAAAAAAATATTAAAAGGAAAATTATCAGATTATCTTCGAAATAATGTTTAAGCTTTTTCGAAACTAATTAGTTTCACATTTAATTATTTTTATTATTTTTTTTTTACGAATAGTAAGCAGACGATTATTAAAGAAAAAAGTGCAAAAGTTAAATTTTTTGACAAAAATTACAGTTTGTATTTAGTTAAAATATACATAACCTCAAGTTTTATAAGACTTTTACGCCCACTCACACACTTTTAAAAAACATATGCTGAATAGAATAATATTAAAAATATATTCATCGTTTAATATATATTCATTAATATTTATTCATATTATATATATATATATATATATTCATTATAAAATTATTATTCATTAATTATTTATATATTCCTTCTAATCTACTTTTTTTTTGTTTGTTTGATTTTTTTTTTTTTAGAATTACTTATGATAGCAGCATTAATATGGCAACATACTAAAACTATAAATTTTCATTATTAAAAAATTAATAGAAAGAATTAAAATTAATAGAAAGTGAAAAAAATAATAGACAAACTTGTTGGAAAAAAAAAACCCAGGATATTTTAAGTACAGAACCTTTGCCAATATTTTAAGGATATTTTAATTGGACGTACTAAACATAATGTATGAAAGTAAAAACCGAATTCGTGATTTTCCAGCAAATAAAATTTATAACTGCCAATCATACAAACTAATTTGAAATTATTTCTAAATAATTAAAACATTGAATAAGCTTTATTATAAAATCAAATATTTTTGTAAACTTTTACATTTATTACAATTATTTTTTTTTTTAATTTAAAATAATTGAGTCTCTCTGTAGTTTTTAAGCAATTGCATCATAAATTCTTATTTATTTAACATTCAAATTACTTTTATTTTCATTAAATATTACTTTTCTAATAATCTTATATTACATAGCATGGAGACGAAAGTAGACAATTCTTTTTGAAATAATTATAAAAAAAAATTTTAAAAAACAATTATTTTACAATTTTGTTTAATTACAAAAATTACTAATAAGAACTTTGTCTTAGTTTTCAGTGCACTAGATAAAAAAAATAATGCACTAGATAACACCACTAGATAAAAAAAATAATGCACTAGATAACACCACAAGATAAAAAAAATAATGCACTAGATAAAAAAAAAACAATACACGTTTTTAAAGATAAATAATATAATTATTTAGAAATACAGACATATTTACACAAATATATTGTTTTAAACACACAGAGCAAAGTTTTATATAAATACTACTGTGTTCAAAAAGTAAGACCAATTTTCAATTCCCGGGGTTTATGGAATTTCAATTTTTTTTTTTTTTCAAGTTGCTGACATCTGTGTGAAATGTGACGTGAAAATATTCATTCGTGTTTGAGTTACGCTTGGCTTTGTGAGGCGCTAAAAATGATTCCGGCGATTTTTGAAATGCCTGAACCCATGTCCAAGTAATTAAAGATTTGGTGCAAACTGTCGATTTACAATTAGAGACCTTGCTGATGATGCTCGATTGATACCGAAACACTGAATGCGCCAGCTCCCACTGCATTGATTCTTCGTGATATTTTTCCCACAAATGAAACTCATATCATTCCACAACCACCGTATTCACGCCGTGCGACTTCTGGACCACTCCGGGGACTCCATTTTGAGTCGATTGAAGAGACTCAATGTGATTCGCCGCGCACTTTGAAGGCCATCCCTGCCTATGACTTTTTAGCATGCATTGAGGATTGAAAAAAAAAGTTGGCATGAGTGCATTGTGTCCGGAGGGGATTATTTTGAGGGCGATGAAATAAATTTGGGAGAATAAATAAAGGGTTTTTGAAAAACAAATAATTGGTCTTACTTTTCGGGCATAGTAGTAAGCGAACAGGTTTCAAAACATTTCAAGAAATGATTTAAAACTATGTATGGAATCTTTTACTAGGAAAATAATGCATTTAAATGAGCATAATACATTCATAATGTATTATGCTCATTTAAATGCATTATTTATAACTAACACATTAAGTATAACTGCATTAAGTATAACTAACACATCTATAGGGTATTGGAAAAAAAAAATGAATAAAACACATTGAAAAAGCAATTTTCTTTATTTAATGAGTCGCTGATGTCAGAGGAGAAATTACTTTTCCTGTCAATTCATATTTCAAGAGCTTACTTAGACATTTTTTTGTCGTGTGTGTGTTTATTTATAAGTGAAAGATTTTCGAATGTTTTTTTTTTTTCCTTTACGTAATTAGAAAAATATCAAACGCTCAAGCTTTCACTGTTATTGCCTCAAGGGTTTTAGAAAAACATGAATTTCAGTTGACGTTCAATGGCGTTTCTAACGGAAACATAAGGAAGTACTGAATTTTTAAAGAATTATTATCGTAAATTCACTGCTGGATTGTTTTGGAACTTCTTTTTGATGGCATCCATTTCTCCCTTCTATATAAAGATCTATATATATATATATATACATATATATACATCGTTTCATGCATACAGAGTAAAGATTTGTATTGATATAATCCGAAAAATTTGCAAAAAACATTTCAAGAAATATTTTAGAACTTCGTATAGAATTTTTTTATTAGGAAAATAATGCATTCAAATTAACATCAGCATTATACATCAAGAATGTATGTATAAAGTACAACTAACACAGCTATAGACAATAAGAAAAATAAACGAATTTGAACAAGCAATTTTCTTTATTTAATGAGTCGTTGTTGTCAGAGGAGAAATTACTTTTCCTGTCAATTTAGTTTTTTTTATTTTTCGTATATTTATTTGCGCTTTTTTTGTGTGTGTTTATTTGGAAGTGACAGATTACCGATGATTTTTTTCTTTACATAATTAAAAAAAAAAAATATCAAACTCTCAAGTTTTTCACTGCCATTGCCTCAAGGTTTCTAGAAAAGCATGAATTTCAGTTGACGTTCAGTGCTGATTCTAAAATAAACATAAATACTGAATTTTTAAAGAATTTGTATCAGAAATTCAGCGCTCATTCTATGTTAAATTGCAAGCACTTCAATTTAAAATTTTGTTTTAACCCAACTTTTCCTTGAAAATCAATTTAACTAAGAACGGATACTTAAAATTAAAAATCCAACGCGATCAAGTCGAAAATATATTTGAATTTAGAATGGATATCCCGATGCAAAAATTCTTGAGTTAAAAAATAATAAGTATTAATTTTGTTAAATATTCAAAAAATATTTGAATTCAGTCACACTAAACCTTACAAATGATAAATTGTAGTGTTGTCGGTTGTGCAGCTGAATTGTAACTGGGTATGGTTTGTCGCTCTACGGTCATTTTTTGCACACTTTTAGGCTAATTAGACTGGGACCTACAGTTTAACGTAGATTCTGAACCACTCATAAACATCCACGCCACCGCCAGAATTCGAACCTGAAGGCTCTGGTACCAATGCCCAGAGCGCTTGCCAATTGGCCATCTGGGCGGTGTAACTGGATATGGTTGGGTTGAGACTTGAAACAGGTTTGACACAGGTTTGAGAACACACAGCCTTATTTATACGAATACAAACACCACATACACACAATTAGAGATGTAAAATATTTAACATGTTTAACGATAGATAATTTTAGAATCGTGGAAGGATTCAACTTCTAAGCGAAAACCCGATACTTAGGTTTGCACGGAATGTGCGGAATATACTACCTCTCGAGGTAAGAGTCTGTATACCAACTTATACACATAGTTGTGCTAAATATTTATTTACTGCTTTGGAATTAATAAACATGTTTAGGAATGGGAATATATTGGAATACTAAATATATTTATTTTATACTTTTTTTTTCTCGGGATGAGAGATTACAAACTAAACGTTTCTCAACAGAAGCGCGTCATTGAGCATGTATTAAACGTTTCTCAACGAGAGCTCCGGTTACGCTGTACTTCTTCTCTGGTGAGTCTCGAAACCTACTGACCATCTCTCCCGAATGCCGCAGGGGCGATCTTGCTACTGTTTAGGTTTGGTTTGGTTTGTCGCTCTACGTTCATTTTGGTACACATTACGCTAATTAGACTTAGGACCTACAGTATAATGTGTATTCCAAATTCCTAACAAATATCTGTGCCACAACCAGGTTTCGAAATTGAAGCCTGCGGTAGCAAAGGCCAGAGAGCTAGCCAATTGGTTATAAGGCTGCTGTAGTGAGTAGGAGGAAGCACGGTTACAGAACATAATTAATGTTTTGTGAAAAATGTTAATACTGTTTGGCTGTAAGAAAATAAAAATAATAAGAGAAAAATAAATTTATAATTAAAATATTTTTTATTTAATTTCATGTGATTGCTCATTTTTTTGCATTAGATTAACTTATTGGCATTTTATTTAATAACAAAATTATTCATATCAAAAGCAATTTTTACATTGGTGATTTTAACGAGATTATAGGGAGGAGAAAATATCTTCTCACACATTATGTAGGCTCTTTTCTAACTTAAAATAAAGCATTAAGATAGCTTCTTTAAAAAATAATAATAATGTTTTCGTTTGAACTAGAATTTCATTTAACTTAATAAAAGTGGAATATTGTTCTTTTATGATTTCTTAAATGATTTTAATCCCTTCTTGGACTTGAATTGACCTAAAATTACATTAAACCTTTCTCAGTAATTGCTTGTTTTAAGGATAAAATCAAATTACTGCCATAATTATCTGATTTGTTACTTTGAAGAAGTCAACAAAAAATAATACGTTTCTTTTATTTTGATCAATTTTATTAAATAAAATAGAGTGTTTTTCTTTTTACTGGATGAAATATTTTATTCATAATATTAGTTTTACGAATTAGATATGAAGTTTCCTTAATTAGCATAATTTCATATCTAATGTTGGTAATAATTTATTCAAGGAAAATTAATGCTCTATTTCAGTATAAATGAAAGACATTCAACTCAGGAGCATTTCATTAAATATTTAAATTCTTTTTAGAGCTTTTCATATGTTTTTGTAACAGTTGAAGTTCCATTATAGAAACTTGTCTGGCAGAAAATGGAGACAGCGTATCAACTATCCATTTATTCTTTTCATACAAGTTTGCAAAACTTTAAGAAATCCCAAAGTTACTGAAACTTCGAGAGTGCTTATTTTGAAATAGATATTACTTACAGATACTACATATTTCAATAAATGAATTTTAAATCCTTTTCGTAGAATTGAGCTGAGTGATATTAGAGTGCATTTAAAATTCCTCCACATAAATAAAAATTAACTAAATAAATGTATACCAGACCTTTAGCTTTGCAAAAGTTGGCCATAGACACATACTTTCAATTACAAAAATGTTTAAAATGATATTGGTATTCGGGCTTTGACATTTTAAATTTATTTTTAAGTATCAAAATTGGTAAAAGTGCAAAATATAATTTCATGCTGTCTCCAAACCATATAATTATATTTAGCAAAACTTGACGCAAAAGTTCCATGTGCATGTGGGAGGGTATATGTGTGGGTTTTTCTATACCAAAAACAGATCTAAAGCTACTGTCTCCAAACATTTTTAAGTTCCACTGATTCCTCCGTCCAATTTTCAAGCGCCAAGACTTAGCTAATTGATTATATCAATCATGTGTAAAAAAATTGACCTAGATATTTAATGTCGACGTTTGGATTTCATTCAGTCTTCATTTAGGGTAGGTTAAATTAATTAATTAAAAATTTGGAATTGGAAATGGTAGGTATCGTTATTTTTATGATGAATATGTGTGTATGGGAGAGGAGGTCATCTAGCAATAAACGATTGGTTCACCTACAGCAAATGTCTCCAAAGGTTTTAGCTTAAAAGCCACACTGACTCCTCCGTCCAAGTCCTAGCTAACTGATCATACCAACATACTGTAATTTTAAATTACACGTAAGTTTTCTTTTAACAACTAACGATGACTGATGTATCTGTAGGCGCAGTGGGTAAACTCCCGCCACTTGCAATTTGCAGTTGATATTCACGGGGAAGTTTCAAGAACATGCCATTGAGGCGGAGATGCCATCTTGCGCTACAGTATTCTAGCGTCTTCTTATAGAGAGAGGTAAACCTCATAAACCTCAATTATGGTTGGTTAATCAAAGCATAAAGAAGCATTTTGTAGCCATTTTTTTTAGAGCATGTGATGGAAAAGTCCTGCTACTACTACTACTACAGCAAGTGCATCATAAATTATTATTTATTTATAATTTAAATAAACTTACTAAACTTAATTACTTTTATTTTAATTTAACACTGCTTTTCAGTTTTTCTTTTATGTAATATTAGATAACATGAGACTGTAGTAGGAAGCCCCCAGTCATCAAAGCCCCCAATTTTTTACAGTTTTTATTTAATTAAAATTTACCAATAAGAACTTTGTCAGGGTTTTTAGCATGTGCTGGATGAAAAAAAAACAATATACATTTTTGGAAGATAAATATCGCGATTCTTAAGAATTACAGACATATGCACAAATATATCATTTTATACATAATCTTTACTCTCTTTATATAAATACAATTCAAACAAGTTGCAAAAAAACATTTAATAAATGTTTCAAAACTGTGTTTGGAATCTTTTACTATGAAAATAATGCATATAAATGAGTTTCCGCATTATACCATTACCAATGTATAACTAACACAGCTATAGCCAATAAGAAAAAAACCGAATAAAACACACCTTGAACAAGCAATTTTCTTTATTTAATAGGTCTCTGATGTCAGAGGAGAAATTACTTTTCCTGCCAATTTAATTTTTTACTTTCAGCGTTTATTTACGCTTTTTTTTTTTTGTGAGTGTTTATTTGGAAGTGGAAGATATTCAACGTTATTTTTCCCTTTACGTAATTAAAAAAAACATCAAACGCTCAAGTTTTCACTGTTATTGCCTCAAGGCTTTTGGAAAAACGTGAATTTCAGTTGACGTTCAGTGCTGATTCTAATGTTAACATAAGGAAGTACTAAATTTTTAGAGAATTAGCACCCGAAATTCAGTGCTCATTTCTATGTTAAATTTAAAGCACTTCAATTTAAAATTCTGTTTTAACCCATCTTTTACTTGAAAACCAATTTAACTAAGAACAAATACTTAAAATTAAAAATAAAAACGAAACGAAGGTCGAAAATATTTTTAAGTTCAGTATAAATATCACGATGAAGAATTCTTGAATTAAATAATAAGTATTCATTTTGTTAAATATTAAAAAAATTTTAATTCAGTAACCCTAAACCTTATAAAAGATAAACTGTAATGTTGTCGTTTAGCAGCTGGACTACAACTGACTGTGGTTGGGTTGAGATATGAGATACAGGTTTGAGAACACACAGCTTTATTTACACGCGCACAAATACCACACATATACAATTATATACAATAGACAATAGACAATTATAGACAACGTAATAAATAGTATTTAACACATTTTGGGACAGAAAATCCTAGATTAGTCGGATGTTTCCGTTTCTGAGCCGAAAATAAGATATTCAGGTAGACACAGGGGGCCGAAAGAGTCTGTAGGCCAATTGATAAGCAAGGTTGCTTTAAATATATTTTCTTTCGGGATGACAGCCTGATTGCGTTGTACTAAACGTTTCTTTGCAGAAAGCGTCGTTTGCTCTGTACCTCCACTCGGGTGAGAGTTTGGAGGCCTGCTGACTAAGTATCTCTCCTGAACGCCCGCAGGGACAGCTCTTGCATTGTGTAGGGTTGGTGTGTCGTTCTACGATCATTTATTACACACTTTATGCTAATTAGACCGGGATTTAAAGTTTAATGCGGATTCCAAACCACTCAAAAACATCCATGACACAGCTAGGATTTAAGACTATGGTATACTAAAGGAGAGAGCTCTAGCCAATTGGTTATGAGGCCGCTGCTGTGTGTAGGAGGAATCACAGATACAAAACTTAATTAATATTTTGTGAAAATGTTAATACTGCTCGACTGTAAGAAAAAAAATACAATGGGCAAAATAAATATATAATTAAAAATTTTCAAAATTAAATTATTTGATTGGGCATTTTTTGTATTAGATTAATTAATATTATATTTCATATCAATTCTGTAATATTTATTCATAGCCATGTGTAGTTCGAGTTTTTTACAATGGGGATTTTAACGAGAATTTTTTGTTTTCGTTCTAATGCAGCTGAAAAACACTTAAAGAGTTGTCATGGATGTCATAAGGCAAAATCTGCACCGGTGTTACTCACTTAGCGCTAACCCAGGAAGTGCTTGTAACTTGAAAGATAAGCTACGAACGCGGAGTAACAATACCTCCGCAACGCTCTACGATCCTATTAGACTGCTCTACAATCCTATTATCCGAAAATATCTTATGCTGAAATCTTTTCTTACTTAAAAAAACATAAGATCTACTTAAAAAAAATAATAGCATTGATTTTGTTTAAACAAGAATTTCAATTAGCGTACTACAAATGGTATAGGATGAATTTAATTCTTTCTTAACAAAATTAATACTTATCATTTAAGTCACGAATTCTACAACATGATATCTACCCTGAACTTATATATATATCTATATATATACAGTCCAGTCACAGTAATAATACATTAATAATAACCAGAATATACACTCTTGTATATTCTGGCTTTAAGTGAAGTGTGGTATTAAGTTGTATTTAAATGGTATTAAGTGGAATTCTTTATATACACTCCACTGCAATGTGCTGCCCCCTGCCTTTTTGTGATGGGTTATTTCCCGTTGACGTCGAAAGTAGGGGTGGTCACATTAATGTGACTGGACTGTATATATATATATATAGATTAGAACATCTAAAGATGGACATACAAAAGTGCACAATGAAAAACGAAATTGGCAAGCGTCCCTCATTCATGTTTACCTGGTAGAGAAAGTGAATGAAAAGAATTCCGGGGAATCGATTCTATAGGATTCCAACAATTTTATGGTACCGAGCGAAACCTATGGCCGAACGCCAGAGCGTTAGCCACTCGACCATCAGGTCCTGTATTTTTAATCTTAATTATTCCTTCTTAGTTAAATTAGTTTTCAAATATAAGATGGGTAAAAAAGAATTGTAAGTTGAAGTTCTTATCATTCAACATGAGATAAACACTGAGTTTTCAATACTAATTATTTAAAGTTTCCGTACTTCCTTATGATTACGTTAGAATCAGCACTGAACGTCAGATGAAAATTACGCTTTTCCAGAATTCTTGAGGCAATATCAATGAAAACTTGAGCATTTGATATTTCTTTTTAATTAGGTAAAGAAATAAAAAGCCATCGATTATCGTTCGATCCAAATAAACATAGAAAAAAAGCGTAAATAAGCATACGAAAAATAGCTTCTTTAAAAAATAATATTAAAGTTTTCGTTTAAACAAGAATTTCAATTAGCGTAATACAAATGGAATACGGTTTTTTATGATTTCGTAATTGAATTTAATCCCTTCTTCAACTTGAATGAAATTAAAATTACATTACACCTTTCTGAGCAATTGCTTCTGTTAACGATAAAATAAAATTACTTCTGTAATTAACTGATTTGTTACTTTTGAAGCAATAAACAGAAAATAATACTTTTTTATTTGGATCTATTTTATTAATGAAATAGAGCGTATTTTTTTTCAACTGGATAAAATATTTCATACAAATATTAGTTTTACACATTAGATATAAAGTTTTCTTAATTAGCTTAATGTCATATCTCATGTTGGAAATAAATTATTCACGGAAAATTAATGTTCCATTTCCACTATAAGTGAAAGATTTTCAAATCAGGAGCATTTCATTAAATATTTAACTTCTTTTTAGGGCTTTTCATATTTTTCTGTAACTGTTGAAGTACCATTATAGAAACTTGTCTGACATAAAAATGGAGACAGCGTATCAACTATCCATTTATTCTTTTCATACAAGTTTGCAAAACTTTAAGAAATCATAAAGTTACTAAAACTTCGAGAGTGCTTAGTTTGAAATCGATATTGCATCCGATACAACATATTTTACTAAATGAATTTTAAATCCTTTCGTTGAATTAAGCTGAGTGATATTAGAGTGCATTTTAAATCCCTTCACATAAATACAAATTAAATAAATAAATGGATGCCAAAATTTTATTTCTGCAACCGTTGGTCATAGATGCATACTTTCAATTACATAAATGTTTCAAATGATATTAGCATTCAGGCTTTGACATTTTTAAATTTATTTTTTAAATATCAATATTGGTAAAATTACAAAAGCTAATTTTATACAGTCTCTGATCCCTATAAATATATTTTGCTAAGAGCTTAACACAAAAAGTTTCATGTATGTTTAGGGGGGTACAGGTTCTATACCAAAGGCCAATTGATTCATCTAAAGCAAGTGTCTCCAAAGTTCTTAACCTAAAACTTCTTAGTCTTCTTAGTGATTCCTCTTTCCAAGTTTCAACAGCCTAACTAATTGACTAGCAATTGACTTTTTAGTGTAGCTAATTGATTATACCAATCATGTGTAAAAATTTGAATCAAATATTTAATGTTGACGTTTTTTTTTTTTTTTTTTTTTTTTTTTTCAGTCTTTAGGGATAGGTTATAAAATTAATTTTAAAAATCGGGATTGAAATGGTATGGACCATTTGTTCTTTTCATGCAAGTTTAAGAAACTTTAAGAAATTTCAGAGTTACTCAAAAATTCGAGAGTGCTTAGCTTGAAATGGATATTTCTTGCTGATACTCTATGTTTCACTAAATGAATTTTAAATTCTTTTCGTAGAATTGATTATTAGGATATTAGAGTGCACTTTAAACTCCTTCACATAAATACAAATTAACCAAATAAATCGATGCCAGACCTTTATTTCCACAACCATTGGTCATAGATGCTTACTTTTAATTGCAAAAATGTTTCAAATGAGATTAGCATTCTTGATTTGACTTTTTTAAATTTAAAAAATCAATATTGGGAAAAAGCACAAAATCTAATTTTATACAGTCTCCTATCCCTATAATCAGATTTAGCTAAACTTAACACAAAAACGTTTCATGCATATGTGAGAGGGGGTTCTATGCCAAAATACGATTGGTTCATCTAACCAAACTCTTTAAACCAAAACTATCTTCAAACATTTTAGCCTAAAAATCACATTGATTCCTCCTTCCAAGTCTCAAGGGTCAAGACCAAGCTAACTGATCATAGCAGTCATATGTAAAAAAATTGACCGAGATATTTAATGTCGATGTTTAGGTCTGTTAGGTGTTTCTTTCAGTCTATATTTGGGGGTAGGTTATAAAATTAATTAAAAAATTCCGGATTGAAATGATATGCCAAACGCCTTTTTTTTTGCGATGAATATGTGTGTATGTGAGGGGGGAGCTCTACCAAAACACAATTTTTTAATCTTTCGTCTACAGCAAGTGTATTTTTAGTCTGAAGCCACACTGATTAATCCGTTGAAGTCTCAAGAGCCAAGACCTAACTGACAGATCATAAAAATTATGGGTAAAACATATTGACGCAGATATTTAATGTCGTTTTGGGTTTTTTTTCAAGAGCTAAGACCCAGCTAACTGATCATATCAATCACGTGTGTTATCTCTATGCTAGAGACTAGTTGTGTCAGGTGTAATACCAGTCTCTTTTCATTTATATTAGTTTATTTACAATATTAGTACATACATACACATGGCACCCTGTGCTTCTTGTACAATAGCATTAACAGTTAAAAACCAAGAACCGCTTCCTGACCGTCTATCTCGTTCAGACGCTCCTAGCGTTCTCCACGGCGTCGTCTCTAGATCTAACCGCATGTACTTACCACACTGGACGACACAGTTAAGGTCCCAGTTACTGGTCACAGTCGCGACCTCTCGCGGCTATATAATAATAATTAAACCTTACACGTAAAAAAAAATACAAGGTGTTTAATGTCGACGTATGGGCTTTTATCAGTCTTCATTTAGGAGTACGTCATAAAATTAATTAAAAAATAAAATATGGTTTGAAACGGTATGCAACTCATTTTTTACGATGATTATTTATGTATATTGGGGAAAGGCTCATGTATCAAAAACAGATTGGTTCATCTACAGCAGTGTCTCCAAATTTTTCAACCTAAAGCCACACTGATTCCTCCATCCAAGTCTCAAGGGCCAAGACCTAACTAACTAACCATAACAATCATGTGTAAAAAATATTGATCGAGATATTTAATGTCGATGTTTGAGTTTCTCTCAGTCTTCATTTAGGGGTAGGTGATAAAATTAATTAAACACTACTGGATTTAAATGTTATGCAACGTCTTTTAATATAAATATGAGAGTAATAAGATAAATAAAGAGATATATATGCAGTAAGATAAATATGAGAGTACGTGGAAGGGGATAATATACCAATAAACGATTGGTTCATTTACAGCCAGTGTCTCAAAACCTTTTAGTCTAAAAGCCACACTAACTCCTCCTTCGAAGACTCAAGGGTGAAGCCTTAGTATTTGATTATACCAACATACTGTAGTTTTAAATTACACGTAAATTTTCTTTTTTTAAGAACTGGCCGGTGAGTGATGTGTCTATGGTGCAGTGGGTAAACTCCCTCCATTGACAATTTCAGTTGGTATTTAAGGTGAAGTTTCAAGAATATATCATTGCGGCGGAGATGCCATCTTACTTTACTGTAGTCTAGCTTTTTTTTCATAGGGAGTGGCAAAATTTCGCATAAACGTCAATTATGCTTGGTTAGTCGAAAATAGAGGTTCGTTCGGGGTTAGTTAAGCTTGGTTAGTTAGGGTTCAAGTCCCGGCAGTGCCATGAATATTTGTAGTGGTTCGAATCCACTTTAAGCTGTATGTCCCGATCTAGATCGATCGATACCTAGATGTAGATCCACAGAGCCCAGTCAGTCTTCTCAACCTCATCATTCCCAAACTGTAAATGGGCTCTCAGCTCTAGAAACAGTGATGTGGTGTGGTGTAGTAGTAGTAGACAAATTATACAGAAGCATTTTGGAGAGAATGTTAGAACTGGGCAATGCTAAAAAAAATTGTTCTACTGCTACTATTAGTAATACCGTGACCTAAAAAGTAATACCAATTTTCATTTTAAAATTCCCCAGGCTTTTTTTTTCTTTTTAAGTTGGTGGAACTGTCCTTGACATCTGTGGGAAATTTGACGTGAAAATAATCATTAGTATTTGAGTTACGCTTGGCTTTGTGAGACGTTAAAACTGATTCCGGTGATTCTTGAAATGTCTGAATTCATTGAGCAAAGAACTTGCATTAAATTGTGTTTGCGGAAACGTGTAGAATGTTGCAGAAAGCATTCGGTGAGCATTCCTATAACGGAAAGAAATGTTTCGAAGTGGTATAAACAGTTCAAAGAAGGCAGAGAACGCGTTTAAGACGAAGAGCCCTCTGGTCTGATTTACAACCTAGAGACCTTGCTGATGATGTTGGAATTTCAAAAGGATCGGTCAATTCCATTTTGGGTCTCAGACGCGTCAAATCTCATGGGTACTGAAAACACTGAATGCTCCAGCTCACACTGCATTGATTATTTGTGACATTTTCGTCAAAAATAAACCCAAATCTTTCCACAACTACCCTATTCAAGCCGTGTGACTTCTGTCTATTCCCTAAACTCAAAGACCACTGCGTGGACACTGTTTTGAGGTGATTGAAGAGATTCAACGTTACTGGCCACGCGCTCTGAAGACCATCCCTTCCGATGACATTTTAGCATGCATTGAAGATTGGAGAAAAAGTTGGCATTGTGTCCGGAGGGGATAACTTTGAAGCCGATGAAATAAATTTGGAAGAATAACTAAATATGTTTCGAAAACAAAATAACTGGTCTATCTTTTGGGGCACAGTAGTACTACTACGCCACACTACATCAATGCACTTTTATTGTTTGGGAATTAAGGTGAATTAAGGGGGACACTGAATATACACACGATGAAATCGAGAAATTTATGGTTGAATAACAGTGGTTGGATAATGAGGAAACATTTTACATAAAACAGAAGTAAATATAAAAAAGTACCCGAAAACCAAAAGCTTTTGTTGCGTAATATCCTGTTACGATTGATTAATTTCTCCATCAAAAGTATACATGGGAAACCATTTAGTGACGGCGAATTAATCAAGGATTGCAAGACTGCAACAGAAAAGAAATGTACCCAGAAAAACTTGAACAAATCATTTTGTCTGCAAACACTGTGACTCTAAGAGTAGACGTTATTGCACAAACTATATTAAATCAATAGTCTGATAAAAATACAATAATCATAGTGATTCCCTTTGGATCTGATGAGTCAGCAGATGGTTTTGTTACTGATTACTTTTATTCGAGGGATATATAAAAATTATGAAGTGTATGAAGAGGTCTGACATTCATAGGATCAACGGCATGGTCACAGGAAAAGATATTTTTAAAGGAGTTGAAAATGCTGTCTGGAAAAAGAAATCTTATGGAAAAAATTGATGGAAAGGGTATTACTATTTTTGATAGCGAAAACACATTAGGAATAAATAAATGTGTTCTTGGTATCGTATCAAAGTCCATAGAAAATATTTTTCGTTCAAAACTATTAATTGTACATTTGATCACTTATCTATACTGTTTGTACGGAAAATGCTTGGATATGTAAGAAGTTTTAAAGCTAATCATATTAGCTATTAATTATATCAGATCTCAGTCATCATCATTTCCTCAACTTTATTGAAGATATTGCACAAATTGATTAACGATATTATACCACAATATGCTGGCTTAGTTGCGAAAAGATTTAACATGAGTTTTTGAGATCTGAACAACAATCGAAATTTTCTGGAATGAAAGAATTTATCCTTTAACTGAGTTATAAAACAATGTTTAGTTTAGCTTATTTTTGTAGCTCGACGGACTTTTTTTGCACACTTTGAGCTAATTAGACCGCGACCTACAGTTTAACGTGGATTCCGAACCACCACCAAACATCCACGCCATCGCCAGAATATCAACCTGAAATCTGTGGTTCCAAAGGCCAGAGCGCTAGCCAATTGCCCATCAAGCCGCCTTACAAAACAATGAGTGATTGTGGAAATTATCATCTTATACAGATTTAATTAAACAATTAACAAGTCTAATTTAAAATATTTTTGTTTGTTTTAATGCAGCTGGCAAACACTTAGACAGCTTGGTCTTGATGGCCTCAGGCAAACGCTGCACAGACGTTACTCACTTTGCATTACCCAGGGGTCGCGTGTCACTTGAAGATAAGCCACGGACGCGGAGTAACGATGCCCCCGCAACGCTCTACGATCCTATTAGGACCGGGTCCTACGGCTTAAAGTGATTCCGAACCACTACAAACACCCATGGGCAAAAGCCGGGATTTGAACCCGATACCTGTGGTACCGAACGCCAGAGCGTTAGTCATTTGACCATCAGGCCCCCTTAATTTAAAATATGGAAAAGTATATTCACTATCTATAATCACCAAGGAGAAAGATATTAATTTACAAGGAGGTAACCAAGTTCTGCCTGATTTATACACTCATATTAAGTCCTTTCGCCAAAATGGTCTGTTTAGCCCTCGTGTGCACAAGATGACCGTAGAGAAACAAAACCAAATCAAACCTTCAAAAATATTGTTTTAATCCCAATTGAGCAAAAAAATGTTTCAACCATCTTAATGTATGCCAAATATTGAGTCAGCAAATTGTGATTCCATTTACGGTAGATTTTGCAATTGGAGCTTTGGATTATTTCAAATACACATTTTTAATCCTTGTCGTTTGTATTTGCATTAAAATGTGAAAAAGATTAAAAATTTTCAAAATCCTTTAACGCTGACATAGAAACGCTTGCCCCAGAACTCCAAATGGAAATTATTGATTCGGGGTGTAGCTATAATTTTTAAAGAAAAACATTTAAATTCATCAATGTTGGAGTTTTATCTGAATTTTTCATTCCACAGTTTTATCAGGTGCATGAATTTGCATTTTTTCTCTCATTTATCTCTTACTTATTTGAGGAAAAAAACATTCTCTAAAATGAAATATACAAAAAAATACAAATTAACAAATGAGCATTTAAAGTCGCTGCTGTTAATTTGCTGTTAATTTTGTTGAACTCGCCTGGATGACGTGGAAGGCACGTGATCAGGTGGAAGTGGTATTTAACTGCTGCTGGAGAGTCTGAAGAATCATTCTTTCACTTACTGATGGAGATGGGGAAAGGCTGCGGATCTAAGCGACTTTGATAGAGGGCAGATTGTAATGGCAAGGCTCGGAACAAGTATTTCCGAAACTGTACGACTCGTGGGTTGTCGAACCATCTACAGTTGTTAGTACTTATGCGTAAAGTGGATGAATGACGGTGAAACCAGCAGTAGACGACATGGTGTTGGACGTCCGCACGCTATCAAAAAAAAGGTCGTCGGTGACTGTTAGTTTTAGGGACAAATGGTGAAGTTTAAAACCGGAGCAGACAATGGCATTAATTACTGTTAAAGCCCAATACATTATGTATGGCCAAGTTAATGGTGTTTTTAGCACACTATTCAGAGACACTGTCTGGATATGAGGTTTGTAGCAAACGTCCCACTTGTGCCTTTGCTGACCAACGTCATCGCGAGACTATCGCCTTTTTTCCCGGGAACATTCCAGAAACTGGTCCATGGATTCTTTTTTAAAGTTGCCTGGTCAGATGAATCACGGTTTGTCACTACATTGCAGAAGGTCCTTTATAAATAATTTTCATTCATTTTTTTAGGCGAACAAGGCACCATCAATGTACAGTAGGTATGTACACAAATGGTAAAAAAAAAAAATTATTCTTTGAGGGACCGTGGTTGTGGTAGAGCAGACCATGAATGCTACAGAGTATTAACATCATTGCGTGTCATCCACTGCACCCTTAAAAGGCCTATGTTTTTGAACTGGAAATGGAATGTTCCAACAGGACAACGCCCCTTTTTTACAAGGCTAAAATTTGTGTTGGAGTGGTTCCAGGAACATGATGCTGAATTCCAGAATTAAAAAAAATGTCCTGGCGTAACTACCGGATCGCAATCTCGATAGAACACATTTGGGATGTTCTGGGACGGCAGCTCAGAGTTCAAAGACAACCACTGCAATATCTCGGATTTGGACCGGCTTAAATATCTGGCAGTCGTCTCCGGCCATCTACCAAGGACTTTCAGTGGCATCCATTCCAAGGCGGGTTGAAGCTGTGTTGTAGCCAAATTGGGCCAACTCTTTAAATTGACAGGTGGTCCTAATGTTTTGGCTCTAGAGTGTATAGGGCATCGGTGAGCTAGTATAAAAAATTGAAAAAATGTGGCGGATTGGAATCATGACGCTGCCAGTTTTGCTAGAGGGATATAGTTTTAAGGCCCCTGATCTATTAATGGCAGAGGAACTAGCTGACCGGCGGCCACAGGCCAGGTGAGAATCGGGCCAATATGGATGATTGTAGTGATTTTCCACTTTAAATCTTAGGTCCCAGTCTCATTTGATATAGAGCGTTGGGCATCGGCTGAAACCTTACCCCGAAAAAAGAAAACATCTACTGTCGTAGAAATCTGCAAGCAGACGTTACTGAAGCAAACCACAGAGCGGTAAGCATATTCATGCAGAACTTCATCTCTAATGCTGGCCAGTGGTCACGATAACGATAACGATAACGATATATATATATACAGGACGATATATATATAATTTTCTCATTAATTGTTGTCCTGTATATAGCGCAAAACTAATGAAAAATTGAAGCACTCGAATAAAGAGAAAGAACAAGAGACTGTCAGGATCACCCTAAATAATAATATAATAACAGATAGATAAAAAGTAATAATAATAAACAATAATTTATGTAACAAAGCCATCGTAATAGCAATCGTTAGATGGCCGATAGGAAAATTTATCTAAAACAGGAAAAAAAAAAATTAAAATGAATTCATTCAAAATTCGAAGAGCTGCGAAAATTGAAAACCCTTAGACAGATATCAGAGGATATAAAACAAAAGTTACTGAAGCAAACCATAAAGTATAAGCAAATTTGTTGATTCAATTACAGGAAAAAAAATTAAATAATAATATTCTTAACGATTTATCAATGAGGAATAATATAAGCATAAAAACAATGTTTTCGTTTCGGTGGAGAAATTAAATAATATTCTTAACATGTCTCAGAATATACAAGAGTATATATTATGACTTTATGTAGTGTGGAATTATTTAAAAAGTGCTTTTTATTTTGCAATGTTCTGACACCCTTTTTGAATGATTATTTCAAGAAAGAGGTGGTGGTCACATTAATGTAATGGATTAGTTAAGACAGTAATATTAGTTAAGATTCCACATAAGTTTCCGTTTGGATTCAATCATCTAACGGGTAAAATAACACAAATTATAATATCCTGAGTGCACGTATTCCTTCTCCTGAGTGTATACGTATCCTGACTGTCTCCTGAGTGTATACGTATCCTGAGTGTAAGTATTCCTTCTCCTGATTGTATACGTATCCTGAGTGTATGTATTATTCATTTCCTTCTATTAGCTCACACTCTCCCTATATATATATCTTGTTCAAATTTCCAATCGTTCATAAAATATTTTTATTCATCCACTCAACTTCAAATACATTTTTTTGAACTTGTAGTGGATGACACTTGATGGTGAATACAGTTTTTCAAATATCAATTCAGTAATTAAATTTAATTAATTAATTTTAGTTTTTTTTAGATTTAAGCTGCATATATCTACCAATAGATGGCGCCAGATAATCTTAAAAAATGAAAGAAAATTATTTATAAAGGACTTTCTGTAATAGAGTGAAAAAAAAGTAGGAATTGACTTAAAAAATTTTTTTTTTGTTACTTTTGTTTTTTCTTTAATTTACATGATTCTTCAATATTCATTTTTACCTTTGACACATACCAGTAGCTTTCAAATTATTCATTTTCGACGCAGGAATTAATGAGCTCAATAAATCTTGAAACGATTTCTCATTTTTCGTATTCTTTCTTATTTTATATTTTTCTAAATTTTACGTCTTTCGATGGCACTAATTGGAATCGTTTTGTTATACGAGCGAAATTTTTCAACCTTTTAACAAATTGAATTTCATTTTAACAAACCTCATTTTTCACTTTGTTTTTTTACATTTTGTTTTTCTCGAGTTGACTCTGTTTAATTCCATTTCACATGGATTTTGGATTTGGTTTGATTTTTATAAATTTAAACTACATTGCCTTCACTAAAAAAATATCCAAAGATTCTTCAAAACTGCCATATTATAATTAATAGAGACATTTTTATTTGTAGAGATGGACAAAGTGTTGTTTCTTCTATGCAAAAGCCCACGTTGATGTCATTAGAAGGTCAATTAAATCAGTGAATGGGCTGATAGTTAAAAAAATCGCATTTTTGATGAGTCAGCATCATCTGTAATGAGAAGTTTTTTAAAGGATAATTGACGCTTTACGTAGATAAAACATTCCAGAAGCTCAGAGACTTCTAAAATATTGCTAGTTTGACCACTAATGACAAACTGTGTCTTTTTAGATTTCGTTAGAGAGGCTTGATGGCCGAGTGGCTAGCGCTCTGGCGCTCGGTATCACAGATATCGGGTTCGAATCACGGCGGTGCCATGTGTGTTTGTAGTGGTTCGAAATCCACTTCAAACCGTAGGTCCCGGTCTAAAAAGGATCGTAGAGAGTTGCAAAGTGAGGCATTGTTACTCCAAGCTATAATTGATGCTATTGTTATGTAGATTCAAGAAACCAAGCTCCAAAACTTTTAAAATGTTGTAAACATGATCTCTTTATTGGCGCAATAGCCCCATGGTAGGTCAAAGCCGTCTGTCTAATGGCAGATTTCAAAACAGGAGATGTTTTCATTGTGCGGGTAATGTTGTCAGCCCTCCGCCTAACAGTCATATTAGACAGTAGATTCCAAACCAATACAAACATTCAAGGCACCGCCGGGACTTGAACCCGAAACCTCTGGGGACCAAGCTTCTGGGGGCCTGAATGGTCGAGTGGCTAGCGCTCTGGCGCTCGGTACCACAGGCTTCAGGTTTGAGTCCCGGCGGTGCCATGGATGTTTGTAGTGGTTCGAAATCCCTTTAAACTGTAGGTCCCGGTCTGTTAAGCCCTCGTGCGCCAGAAAGATGACCGTAGAGCACAAAAAAAACAAGCTTCTGAGACATTCGACCATCAGGCCCCTTGCTAATATGATCGCCAATGAAAAATATGCATTTCTACAATTATTTTTTTATGGATAATTGAATCCTATTGTATATAGGTACAAATGTTTTACATTAGTTTGAGTAATAACTTTAAATAGTTTTGGATTAATAATACCAATAATAATAATAAGTAAGTAATATTAGTAATAACTTAATAGCTATGGTTTAAAAATTTTAATAGAATATAATTTTTTTTTATTTGATGAAAAAAATTTCTTTTGCTTACAAAATATTAATAAAGACAAATCCTTTTTTTTTAAATTTCCTAGTTACTTAAAATTTTTTCGGACTTTAATCGTTATTGAAGCACTTCTTTTAAATAAGCCCAATAAATACTGATTATTCAACTGGTTTAAACTTAAAATGGAAATAAATAATGATAAAAACAAACATGAAAAGTGGAAAAATTAAACTACATTATGTTATACATACTATACTATTTTAAAGTAAAACTTTAGTAAAGCAATTCACATAAAAAGTAAACTTGTTGAAATATGAAACTAAAAGTTCTTACATAAGACATTCTTATTTTTACTTAACAATGTTTCAATTGTTTGCTTTCGATTCTATAACGTTAAAAAACATATTTTTTTAAAAGTAGGAAAACAGAAACATAAGCTAAAAGTGTATGGCAAATAATGATTTGTTTTTAAAAGAAAGCGAATTTTTTTGAAGATAAGAAAGCAATTTCTATCTCATTTTGAAAAATACAGAGTAATTCTGTTTGGTTAGATTCTACCTGTCAAGTTTTCGAAAGTTCCTGCCTTCTTTAGGTTTAAACAAGTTTATTTTTGTTCATTGGTTAGTTTACTTTTGTAAAAAAATTTATTATAATAATAGATGCTATGGTTTCTGTATTTACAATTAAAACTCTAAAAACACATTTTCAAAATATTTTTTTTAATATTCACTAATTTTAAATTTTAATCTATATTCCTATAAAATTTAATCTATATAAACATATTTGAATGATTCTATTTTTTCTTTGTGTAAAATATATCAAATAACAATAGAAGTATTTTTATTGATAATTTTAAATTACACAGCAATTTTTATAATTTATTAAAAATACTCCCTTAAAACAAAAGAAAATATTCATTTTTAATGAATAGATTTTGCATTATTGGATTCCTAACTAAAGTAATCAATAAAAAGAAGTAAAAATAACTTCATTTCGCTAATTTATGATCATTTTAAATTTGTGCAAAAATTCTTTTGGATTGGTTTGTCACTCTAAGGTCATTTTTTGTACACTTTAGGAAAATTAAAACCGGAACGTACAGTTTAACGTGGATTATTCAGAACCACTATCATGCCACAGCCAGGGTTCGAACCTGAAGAAGGTGATATCAAAGACCAGAGCACGAAAATCCGTTTTTTAACAAAAATAGTAATACACAATCTGTGTATATTTATTATGCACACCACATAAAGCTCAACACAGGGATTAGTTTGGTTTAGTTTGTCACTCTACCGGTCATTTTGTGCACACTTTAGGCTAATTAGACCAGGACCTACAGTTCAAAGCAGATTTCGAACCACTCACAAATATCCATGCCACCTTATGCCTGTGGTACCAAAGGCCCAAAATAGCGTACACCATTGGCGAGGAAAGAAAGTTCCTGATATCTGAAAGGACTTTTAGGGGCAATTGCCCCGAATTTCTTCAGCTATTCTAAATATCGATGCTAAATGCTTGTCAATCACCATTGATTTCTGACATGTGACAAACGCCACCAGAAGATTTAAACCTGAGATTTTCAGAACACTGTCAGTCTGCGTCACATCTTGGCCAGAAATCAGTTAATTCTGCCATTGGTAGTACATGAAATCAATCTTTATTTATTTAAAAAAGTGTTTTTTTTCGTTCCCATACAAATAGTAATTTCGTTAATATTCTTTTGAATTGTTATGAGTTATTTTTTTTGGGGTGATTCAACCATAGTAATATTATATTTAATTTTATCAATTTTAGCTACTCATAAATAAATAATAGTTTTTAATACCTGAAAATTTTTTTTTTATTTACTGGCAAATCTTTTCCTTCTGATAATAACGAAAAAAAACTACATGCATGGCTTTTCAGTAGCTTCACCAGAATGTCGTTAATTGGACAGCTGATAGAAAGCTGTTGTTTGAATCATCCTACTTGTCTAAGTAGCTTTTCAATAACATCCTGTTCGGGGATCTGGGGAATGAGGTGACTTTCCCCCTCTGAGATTACAAAAATATCCCTTGAAAAAGGTAAAAATTACTGAAAATTCAGGAGACATACAAGGATACGAATTCAGCTTGAAATAAAAGATTTATGAAAGAACTTACTTAAAGTATTTGATTAGACTTGATTGTGGCCTAATATAACAATTTTAACCTAAAATTAATTATTCTTTGTTAAGCTTAATTAGCATTCTTGTTAGTGAGTAATATCAATGCAGTCATTTTAAAAATTTCTATATAATTCTTAAGGAATCAGGAATTATTCGTGCAGCTATGTTTTTTAAAAATATATTCAAATCTCATGATAGGAGCACCAGCAAGCTAATTTCAATATTTATTTTTGATATAAGCATGAGACGATAACTTTCTTTCGACAAATTCCATATTTTTATAGAAGGAAACTTTAATAGTGACAAACAATGAACCTTCAATTATTGGAAGACTTTGTTGAATTGGGATGTGAGGGGATGCCTATAAAAAAACTTTTCAAGTAGCTGAAAGATTAAATGAAATAGAAGTCAACAAATTTTAATTAGTGTGAATTTAAAAATCACTAATAATTTGTCTTAGACACGTAAGGGATTCGTTGATTTAAGCATAAAAATGTGCAATTCCTGACTACTTTTGCTACATCTTATTCAAATGGTGGTATAATTTTTTTTTTTACTGATTAATCTTTTACGAAAAAACGGAATTTTTAAATTGATTTGAAAATTAATAATTATAAACAGTAATAAATAAATGTTAATAATAAGTAAATAATAATCGTTAATATTTAAAATAAAAATTGTGGCAAATCTTCTAAAAAGGTGTTCAGAAAAGTTTAAGAATTTGCAAGGAAACTCGCAGATCTCGAAGGGTTTTAATAAAAACAAGAGAGAAAAATAGCGAACAATATATGAAGCAAATTAAAAAATATCTAATGGAACATACACTCATATCCATAAATTAAGGATAATGAAGTTCAGGCAAAGAAAGAGACAGAAGCAAAACAAATTTGACTTATTTGTAAAGTCTATTTATTAAACAAAAGGTAAACAGAAAAAAGATGCTATATGTTTGACATAATTAATAAAAATTGCGATTTATACTCCATGGGGCAAATTTCAAAAAAGAACCTATTTACAAAAAACAGTATAACATGGTTAGTATGATGGTTAATAGGGGTATGTCTCCCGGACGATGCAATACAGGCCTTACAACGCCTAGGCATGCTGAGTATCAAATTATCAATCTGATCTTGGGGAATATTACACCACTCATCATGCAATGCCCTCCGAAGTTCCGGTTGACAGGTGGGAGAGGGTTGACGAGCTGAAAATCGTCGGCCAAGCATATCCCACACATGCTCTATTGGATTCAAGTCCGGTGAGTATGCTGGCCAATCCATACGGGTGATATCCTCCAATTGAAGGCATTCGTCTACAATGTTTGCACGGTGAGGACGGGCATTGTCATCCACAAACAGAAATTCAGCACCCATGACACCCCAAAACAAACGTACATGTTGTTCCAGAATGACATCCCGATAGATGTGGCCTGTTATCGTTACATTCTAAACATGCAGGTCAGTTCTGGAACCAAGAATAATTCCTCCCCAAACGAGCCATCCTGCACCACCGTAACGGTGTCGTTCAATGGTGTTCTCTTGGTGGTAACGGGTACCTGGCGCTCTCCATATGAAAGTCCGGCGAGAATCAGACAGCAAACTAAACCTGGACTCGTCGGAAAACATCACACAAGACCACTGTTGCGGTGTCCGCAATGCATGCTCTCTACTCCAGGTTAATCGCAGGCGACAGTGATTTGCGTAAGAGGAACACATCTGACAGGCCTACGAGCATATAGACCAATGTGCCCTAAGCGTCTGTACACGGTCTGCCTTGAAACTGTCGTACCGGTAGCTGAAGAAAGCTGACGAGACAGGTCTGATGCTGTGCTCCGTCTGTTTCTTTTGGCAGTAACTGCTAAATGCCGGTCCTCATTCGGCGTTGTTAGTCGGGGGCGACCTGTGCTGTAACATCTACTCACATTACCATCATCTTGGAATCGTTGCCAAAGCCTGGAGATGACACTCTGGGCGTTTCCAAGTTCCTCGGATACTTCCAGCTGGGTACGTCCACATTCCAATCGTCCGATAATTCTGCCACGTAAAAAATCATCCAAATGCTTCCTTTGTGCCATAACTATGCGGTTATTGCACTGAAAGACTTTTAAGGCGCTTGTGAACAATTTTACTTCTTTGCCACCATTCCTTATATACCCCTCTCTTACACTCTCGTAATTGCGGCGTACTATCTGCGCCATCTGGTGGTTTCCTGTAATTTGCATATTCTTCTTCAAGATGTGTGCGATAATTCTGCAGGGGAATTTTTTATTTTAGAGTTCAATTTCTGTGTGAATCTGAATTATCCTTAATTTATGGACATGAGTGTATTATAAGCATTTAAGACGTAATTACGAAAATCGAATTAATAATATATAATTAGAAATAATTATATATAATAAAAATTACCCATTAATGAGAATTAAGCACTTATTTACTGTCTTGCAAATCAATTAAGAACCAACATTGTAAATTTAATGCAAATATTATGATCGTATTACTCTATAACTGAATATTCATGAATTTAAAATAAATATTAATTGTTTCGAAATCTAATGAATATTAAATATTTTGAGAACCTAATGAATATTAAATATTTTCAGAACTAATGAATATTATTTTAATCAAAGTTGTCTTATATTTTATCCTGAAGAGGAGATATAAAAGATAATATTGTAATTATTTTGCAAGAAGATAACAGATAATTATATTTCTTATCATATCCAAGTTAATGACCATTGAATCAAGGTCTAATAAAAATATGTGCCACTCATAAATAAGAAATGACATAAAAAGTAACAATTATGGCCCATAAAAAACAAGTTTTATTTTCTGTTTTTCTACATAAAATAGTTGATTACGAATATTTGATAGTCCATTAATTTGTCCTTTATTACTGGAATCAATTACTGGTAGAAAATAAAAATATTTATCAGTAAAGACCTGAAGGTTTAATTAGATAATGCATAACATGATCTTTATTGGAGTAAAGCTAAATTAAATATTCTTGAATTGAAATGTTTTTGTTCCCAATTAAAATTTTTAGCACTTGAATTAATTAAATTCTCTTTTTACAATTGGCCTCTGATGGCTTATGGCTTTTTTTTTCAATTCCTTCTATTAAGCTCCCACTCTCCCTATATATATCTTGTTCAAATTTTCAATCGTTCATAAAATATTTTTTATTCATCCACTCAAGTTCAAATGCATTCATCCAACTTGTAGGGGATGACACTGGGTGTTAATACAGTTTTTTCAAATTTTAATTCACTCATTAAATTTAATTAATTAATTTTAGTGTTTTTTTATTTACGGTGCATATATCTACCAATAGATGGCGACATATAAACTTAAAAAAATGAATGAAAATTATTTATAAAGGACTTTCTGCAATAGAGTGAAAAAAAGTAGGAATTGATTTAAAAATTTTTTTTTATATTACTTGTTTTTATTGCTGATTAAATTATTTGCATCAATTACCGAAATGAATGAATTGGATCTTACGAAATCTGATCTTTACTTCTGTAAGTTAGAAAAACTTTTATTTCTTTGAGTGAAGGTTTAATGGGGAAAATTTCTTCAAATTAAAAATAATTCTTTTACCAATGAAATACTTTGTAGAAGCGAAGTATTTCAACATCGAATTGCATCATTGAAAATAATTGTATCACTTAAAATTTAAATTGATTTCGTATCATTTATTCATTTAATTGAAATTTAATTTTTGTAACTCAAAACTTAATCTTTGCCAGTAATAAATCAATAACAAATGTACGGAATAATTTTAAATTAGTCTTTCTTTTGGATATTGTTAATAACTGATGTTATACAAGATGGTTGAACGGTCATGGGACAAACTTTTGAGGTGTGGTACAACTTTTTTACATAAATGTTTTGTATTGAAATGTTGAGTCGTAAATTACGCGTTAAGGAAAGATGACAAAAAAATGACACATGATGAGAGTAACATTGTTTATGTGCAACATCATTGAAAAAGTCCTTCTTTGATTCAATGTTTACAATAAATACACAAAATTTGCGATCACTAACTTGTCTGGTAGCGTCGAAGGAGTGATTGACGAAAAGTTCTGAAGATGCCAAGCAGCCGCAATGAATAGTAGAGCAAAGAGGTTCTCATCTGATTCAACTGCAGCATCATGAATGAAAACACAGTAGCGAACACAGAGTAAGAATAAAGTAGATTGTGCATCGGGATTGGAAGTCAGAGGATATGAAACTTTTCACGTGACGGGTATCAATTTGGGCAGCGTGCCTGGCTGTTTCGAGTCATTTGTTTGAAAGTGTGCGCGTGCCTAAACACGTCACTTCTGACCATGCATTCCTATAAAACAAGTAATATGAAAAAAAAAAAAAATTAAATCAATTCCCTTTTTTTTTTCACTCTATTGCAGAAAAGTCCTTTATAAATAATTTTCATTCATTTTTTTGAGTTTATCTGGCGCCATCTATTGGTAAGTATATGCAACTTAAATCTGAAAAAAAAAAATTTAATTAATTAAATTTAATTAATGAATTAATTTTTGAAAAAACATTGTCATCCACTACAAGTTCAAAAAAAAATGTATTTAAATTTGAGAGGATGCATAAAAAGTATTTTATGAACGATTGAAAATTTGAACAAGATATATATAGGGAGATTGTGAGCTAATGGAAGGAATTGAAAAAGTTTTTTTTTAGTACCACACCTCAAAAATTCATCCCATGACCGTGGAATCAATCTGTAAATGGATGAAACTTAATGATACTTTAATCGTCTGCGACACTATAAATAGGCACCATAAATATACTTTGACACAAGCAAATGCTTATGAAATATGATTAGGAAGAAAGTGAAGATACTTAGTGCGCACGTACGGAATCTCGATCGCAATGCTAAAGTGAAAACGTTTCAAAACGGTAGTTACTTAAGGAAAAATGCATCGTATATATAAAAATATATTAATAATTAAGAATAGTCGAAACCTTGGTTAAGATACTGATTTAAGAATTATGTTTGCTAGAGATATGAAAATTTACATGAGAATAATGATTAATTGTAAATTTGGATAACGTTTTCAGTTTTTATTTCAATTCCTTCTATTAGCTCACACTCTCCCTATATACACTGAAGTGACAAAAGTCATGGGATAGCAATATTCAAATTTTCAGATGTCAGTAGCATCGCGTAGAACAGGTATAAATGCGCAGTGCTTCGCAGAGCTTTCATTTCTGTCTCAAGTTATTCATGTGAAGAGGTTTTGACGTGATGATGACCGCATGACGGGAATTAACAGACTTTGAACGCGGAATGTTAGTTGAGCTAGACGCATTTGTCATGCCATTTCGGAAATCGTTAGGGAATTCAACATTCCAGATCCACTGTGTCAAGAGTATGCCGAGAGTATGACATTTCAGGCATAACATCCCACCATGGACAGCGCAGTGGTCGACCGCCTGCACTTAACGACCGAGACCGGCGACGTCTGCAAGAGTCGTAAATTCTAACAGACAAGCAACACTGCGTCAAAAACCACAGAAACCAATGTGGGACGTACAAGGGACTTGTCTGTTAGAACTGTGCGGAGAAATTTGGCTTTCATGGGCTATCCAGCTGAAGACCGACTCGAGTGCCTTTACTGACAGAACGACATCGCTTACAGCGACTTTCGTGGGCACGTGAGAATATCGGTTGTCCCTTCAGATGAATGAAAAACCGATATGGTCCGATGAGTCACGATTTCAGTTGGTAAGAGCTGATGGTAGGGTTCGAGTGAGGCAGACCCCACGAAGCCATGGACACAAACTGTCAGCAAGGCACTGTTCAAGCTGGTGGTGGCTCCGCAATGGTGTGGGCTGTTTTTTCATGGCATGGACTTGGTCCTCTGGTGCGACTGGACCCAACATTGACTGAAATGCTTATGTTCAGCTACTTGGAGATCACTTGCAGCCATTCATGGACTTCATGTACCCAAACAACGATGGGATTTTTATGGATGACAATGCGCCATGTCACCGGGCCACAACTGTTCCGATTGGTTTGAAGAACATTCTGGACAATTCCAACGAATGATCTGGACACCTGGATCGCCCGGAATGAATTCTATCGAGCATTTATGGGACATCATCGAGAGGTCTGTTCGTGCCCAAAATCCTTCACCATCAACGCTTTCACAATTATGGACGTCTATCGAGACAGCATGGCTCAATATTCCTCTTCAGAAGACTTCCAACGACTTGTTGAGTCCATGCCACGCGCGAGTTGCTGCACTTTCCGGGCGAAAGGAGAGCCGACAAGATATTAAGAGGTATCCCATGACTTTTGTCACTTCATTGTATATCTTGTTCAAATTTTCAATCATTCATAAAATGCTTTTCACTCATCCAATCAAGTTCAAATGCATTTTTTTTTGAACTTGTAGTGAATGACACTGAATGTTAATGCAGTTTTTTCAAATATTAATTCAGTAATATTAATTAGGTAAAGAAAAAAATCGTCGAAGATTTTCACTTCAAATAAACACACATAAGAAAAAAGCGTAAATAAGCAAAAAATAGATTCTTTAAAAAATAATAATATTGTTTTCATTTAAACAAGCAATTCAATTAGTCTAATATTGAATATAATATAAATGGAATATAAATGGAATAGTTTTTTAATGATTTCTTGAACGAATTTAATCCTTGTTTGACTTGAATGGAATTAAAATGGCATTACAACTTTCTCACTAATTGCTTCTGTTAAGAATAAAATCAAATTGTTGCCCTAATTAACTGATTTGCTACTTTGAAGCTGTAAACAGAAAATAATACGTTTTTATTCAATTCCTTCTATTAGCTCACACTCTCCTATATATTATCTTGTTCAAATTTTCAATGTTTAATAAAATACTTTTTATTCATCCACAAGTTCGAATACATTTTTTTTCGAACTTGTAGTGGATGACACTGATGTTAATACAGTTTTTTCATATATTAATTCAGTAATTAAATTTAATTTATTAATTTTAGTTTTTTTAGATTTAAGTTGCATGCGTCTACCAATAGATGGCGTCAGATAAACTTTAAAAAAAAAATGAATGAAAATTATTTATAAAGGACTTTCTGCAATAGAGTGAAAAAAGTAGGAATTGACTTCCATGCCTTTTAAACCGTAGAACATTCCATTGTCTGATGTTGGTCGATATGAAATTTTGTAAAAATCTGGTCTTTTTCATCCTTTACATCTGCTAAGTTTCTTACTTTTTTGTTGCGAATGTTTATTTTTCTCAGACAAAAAGATTTCTCAATTCCTTTTTGACGAAATCATTTTTAGGTAGTGTGTTAATAGAACTGATTTTTTTAAAAAAACATTTCTAAAAAATATCTACAGATTGGAGACAGAAGCCAATAATCCGAAGCCTGAAATGTTGAAATAATATATTGTACAGATAGGAAATTACAGAAATTATCTCTTCTGAGACCAAAAGATTAATTCGAAGATCACGAAATGGCTAGCTGGAAGATGAAATGAGAATTAGTATTAGTTGCAGTTACAAGCAATATCTAATTGCAACCATTTCGTGACCGAACTCACAAATCAACTCTGTATTAATTGACGTAATAACTACTATAGTTAGCTTTTATTAGTCTTAGTTTTATTCTTTGTAGCATTTGATGACAAATTGAAGACTGCTGTAATTACTTAATCATTACTTGACTGCAATGAATGGTGTGTTTTTCGTTATGTAATGTCATTAAGTTATTTTTCTAATTTTAATTAGTTAAAAATGATTATTGGACAATTTTAAAATTGATTTTATCAATTCAATAGATGATATAACTGTGGTATGTGTTTATAAAGTGACAAATTTCATTGCTAATTGGAAATAGTTTACATTTTGCATATTTCAAATAATATTTGTGTATTTCAAAGTAATGTTTCAAATGATGTCTGTTTGTGTATTTCAAATAATGGTCGAAGAGATAATTTTTTATTAAAACACGTAAAAGTTCATTTTTTACAAGCTCTTTAATGCTGTAAATTATATTTATACTTAATTATTTAATAATAACTTTAATAATTTAATGATAATAATTGTAATTAGTTTTCACTAATTAATAATTAATTATTTTTAAGTATATAATTAATTTTTTAACAAATTATAAACACGCATAATTTTAAAGAATTAAATTCATATATACTTTTTTAAGAATTGTTGGTTTTCTTAAAGTTATTCGCGTATAAAATTATCTAATAATTAGTTCTGATTTAAGGAAGATACCAATGGAAGTCATATTAATTTATTATTATTTTATAATATATATATATATATATATTATTTGATTATTTTTTTTTTCACTATTTCTAATTATTGATGATTTATATTTATCATTCAAATTGTATTTACGATTCTTTTTATAAAAACATATTGATTTAATTATAATAAAAAAAAAAAGGTGAAAATGTTTTACTTGGAAAACAACATAAGTAAAAAAATCTCAAAGTGTTTAAAAATTACGTTAAATATTATGAATTTTTAACATTATATAATAGAGACACAATGAATTAAAAATAGGGTATAGCTGCTTGTTAAATGTATCTCAGTATTTTGGAAATTTCAAATAGGACTACAATTGTAATGTCGAATGTAAAAATTACTTCACTAAGAATTACTGCGCTATAATTTGATGAATAAAACAATTTAATTTGATTATGCAAATTTGTAATAAGAAATAGAATTATAAATTATACAGTAAATATCATTGTCATTTGTAAATTATTAAATAAGTTTAATTATTTATAATAATTATACTTATTTATTAATTTACAAATGACAATGACTTTATTAAACAAAGTTTCGAATTATATCAAAAATGCACAAACTTTATAGATAAATGGAAATTAAGAGATTAATTGAATCTCATTGAAATCATAGTTATTTTATCAAATATTACTTTTGAAAATAAACTAAAAATTTTAACCAATATTTTTAACAATTAACAGATTTTTATTTTGGCCAGAAATAGTTATTTTTCAGTAAAAAAATGGATGCAATGAAATACTATTTAATTTACGTTTTATTCCTAAAACCGTTTTTTTTTTTTTCATTATAAAATTTTAAACCAAAAAATGTTTGCAAACCGAATTTAATTTAACAAATCTTTTATTTTATTGATCCATAACCAAACAGCTTCCAATTTGGAGAAAAATAAAATATACAACATAATAGCACGATAGTTTATTATTTGAAAAATACATATTTATAGAAGTAAACCTATACAAATGTAATAAAAAATAACGGGGAGTCTTTTTTTCTCAAAGGAAGAGTTTTAGCATTTCATTCATAGGAGAGGATGTATGTTATTGAAAATGTATAATAACAACCCATCACTCAAATTTGACAACAGACGATCTTTATTGTGGGTAGTTATATTACATGCAATTAGTGTTTTTGTACTAATGAGAACAACCTGTCACGCAAATCTGATAGCAGATATTCGGTATCATGTATAATGAGACCCAGGAAATTAGTGAATGTATGTGCGACTTTCACAGATCAAAACAATTACAGATTGAATTTCAACCAATTGATATACCACGAGTTCTTCCATTGTGATGGGTGACAGACCACGAGTTGAGAAATGTCTACTCAATAAGGAGTGAGGAAATCTGATCTCCTGCCGCGACACCCATTGTCTTAAAGGAGATTTTGGTGAAGAAGCGAAAATGTTCTGTGACGATTCCACCGGAAGTGTTGTTATTATTTTTCCTTTTCTCTGAAGTAATGAAATAGGCCGGAGTTTTCCGCTTGTTTTCAAAATGAGCCTTACTTACGGTTCGTGAATACCGCTGTGTGATAGTTAAGCTGCAGATTAGGTGTTTAGATTCATCGTAGACTCGAGAACACTGAAAATCTCCGAACTTAGAGTGAATGGCACTTGTGTATCTAATTTATAATCTTAATTTGCCCTTTTTGTAAATATGGTTCAGAGATAAATATATATATATATATATATATGTGTGTGTGTGTGTGTGTATGCATATACATATATATGTATGTAGGTATACAATGTTTGTAAATAAATCTTAAAGTGTTCCCATGAACCTGAAAGTAACCCTTTTCTAGAAGCGATTGTAGGTAGGCCAAGACGTTACAATAGCAATAAATAAATATTCATTCAAAGCATTAATTTTCTGCTAAGTATATAAAAATATATTTATTCAAAACATTAATTTTCTGCTAAAACTATTAAAAGATATTTATTAATAAGATATTAATTAAAAATATATTATTATTTATAGATATTTATCTAAAATATTAACTTGCTGGTAAAAGGAATATATAACGATATTCATTCAAAATAACCACTTATATCTTAATTTTTAAACATTACTGAAATATAAGATGCATAAAAGTCTCTTAAACATTATATATGAAGCACTTGAATGAAGAAATTAAATATATATATTTCTTTTTTGTAACAAATAGCATTCAGAACTGTTGTATGTGTTTTGAAATACTGCTAGTAAAATTTCGAAAATTGAAAAGCATAGAAGAAAGAAACCTTTCAGAAAGTTAAACTATTTTCTTTGAAAATAGACTGGGATGTTTCACCACCTACGTACTGTTGACATTTTCGGAGAAAAGCATCAGTATTTATTCCAGAAACTGTGTATTTTGATACCTTGCTTTAAAGATTCAATTTATTCGCAGGCCGTATATAAATTGTTCAGGTATTGATTTTTTTGTTGTTGTATCTATGTGATTTGATACCTTGTTTTAAGATTTTTGTTTATTTATATGCTATAAATAAATTGTTTAATCATCAAAAAGGTTTGTACTAATGAGAACAACCTGTCACTCAAATCTGACAGCAAATATTCGATACCATATATAATGAGGCTCAGAAAATTAGCGAATGTCTGCGTGACTTTCACAGTTCGAAACAATTACAGATGATGATTTGAGTTTCGGTGAAGCTCCGTGGCTGCGCAGCAGCGTTAGCTCTGTCGTGGATTGTCCATTGGAAAGATGAAAGAGCATTGCTGGGGAAAGAAAGCGGTAAAGACTAAAAGGAATCTTGCCCAAATACTAAAAGAAAATTTAATAGAGTGAGGTTTTTTTTTTGTTATTAATATAATTTTAATAATAAGTGATGAAAGTAATTCAAATACATGGGAGAGAAATAAAAGGAACGAGTAACTGTCCAGTGAAGGGAGCAGACATGAATTAGATTCGTTGAAGAAAGAGGAAAATCCATGCAGAATGACGAATAATTTATCTTCTTTGGTGGTGGCAGCTTGAAGGTTATTGAACATGGTTTGGATGCCGTCTAAGAGGAAGAGTTGAGCGAATTCTTTAAGAATGAATAGTAGTTGATAGATTTCAATATTATTAGGAAAAGGAAATGGAGTGTTTTGGTTAGGAATTTGAGCGGAAGTGTTTTGAGGGTGATGTTACTTGCCACAATATTGGCGAAGGAGATGTTAGATGCAGACTTGTCGGGAGGGGTGATATTGCGGAAGTTAGTGGGATTTTGTGGGGGGGATTCGTGGTTTAGGGAATTTGGGGCAAGCCGCGCCAACCAATTACAGATTGAATGTCAACCAATTATACATATATTTATATATATATAATGATTGTAAATAAAATTTAAAGTGTTGCCACTAATCTGAAAGTGGCCCTCTTCTTGAAGCCATTATAGGTCTATTATAGGCAGAACGTTACAGTAACAATAAATAAATATTCATTCAAAACATTAATTTTCTTCTAAAAATATAAAAAAAAGGTATTTATTGAAATTATTAACTTGTTGCTAAAAGGAATATAAAACGATATTCATTCAAAATAATCATCCATACAATGATTTTTAAAAATTATTGAATTGTAAGCTGTATTAATGTTTCTTGAACTTTATATATGAAGCACTTGAATGAAGAAATTATATATATATATAGATTATTTTTGTAACAAATAGCATTCACAACTGCTGTTCCTGTCTTTAAATACTGCTAGCAAAATTTCAGAAACTGGAAAAGCTTAGATGAAAGAAGCCTTTCAAAAAAGTATTGTCCTATTTCTTTGAAAACAGTGTTTCACCACCCACACTCTGTTGACAATTTCGGAGGAAAGCATTAAATATTTATTCCAGAAGCTATGTATTTTGATACCTTACTTTAAAGCTTCAATTTATTCTCATGCCTTATACAAATTTTTCAGGTATCGATTTTTTTTTTCCTAGAAGCTATGTGATTTGTTACTTTCTTTCAAGCTTTTGTTTATTTACATGCTATAAATACATTATTTAATCATCAAAAATGTTTTTGTTTTTTCCCAGAAACAATGTTTTTTGATATCTTATTTTAAACTTTCGTTGATTAATCGGATATTGTATACGAAATTGTTATTGTATATCTTTTTACAAATTAAAAAGTTAAACGACTCTATAATAAAAGATTTGTTTGACTTTTTAAAAGTTAGGTAAGGTAATTTAAGTTGTTTTAATCATTTTAAAAAGGAAAATAATGCTCATCATAAATAATTACATTTAAAGCGATCAATGAATTTTTTAAAAATCTACTTTTCTTTATTTAAAAAAGGTGGACTTCTAATTGTAAAGATTTCCACGTTTTTTTAAATTTTAGTAATTAATTTTTAATTTTATTAATATTTTGATTTTTAAAATCTTTAATTCAAATTTAAGTAATTAAGATTTCATACATACAATCCTTCAATAAAGTATATAACGTAGTAAAAAAATAATATGGCAATCCCAAGCAAAATGTGTCGCTCTTCTCTGAAGATTAAATTGCTTCAACATACTTTTTAATTAATTTTACACTTTACAGCATACATTTGAGTTAATTTTATTATTTAAACATACTAATTAATTATAATTATTACTAATTATTAACTATTATATTATTATAACTAACTATTTTTTTATTATTATTCAATACAAAATTCCAGATAAGGCATTGATTATTATTTAAGAGAAAAGAGTCACATAAGAAAAAAAAAATCAAATCACCTCAAAGACAGCTCTTTCACGCATCTTTTAAATCAATAAATCTTTACCTGTCAATTAAATCTCCGTTGATGCACCCAAACAGTTTTGAAGATTTAAGTGATGGTTGCAGTTAACAAGGTTTGACACTGGATGGTCGTTTCCGGTTCTCAACTGTCAAGCACTATTTAATTTATTACTAAAATCAATTATTAACAGAGTTTAGCGCGCAAGTTTATCAAGTTATGTAGCGTCAATTTTTATTTATTTCAAAGTCTTCAGATTGTCTGACATATTTTTAATGAAGACAATAATGCACCAAATTCAATAATGTACTTTTTTTTTTAGAATTAAATATACTTTAATCCAAAAAATGCAGTAGCTTTATAAAACGTTAGCTAGTAAAACTATTAAACCTAAGAACTGAAAATGAATACAATCGAATTACATAAGCATAAAGACATTTATTTGTACATGAATTACCAGAAAACCAAAACATTAAAATATTATAATAAAAAATTTGAAAATTTATATAACCCAATATACAGTAAAAATATGATAATTAAATCAATTCTAAAGATATTTATCAATATATAAGTCAAATTAAAAAGTAATTTAATGAATGAATTTTAGTCACTGGAATGAAAACATTATATCAATTTGAAATTTTTATTTTGCCATAATAAATAATCCTCTATATAAATTACATGTTTTGAGATAAAAACTAGTTACATAATTTGGATTTTAATCAAAAACACTTTATATTAAAGTGTTTTTGATCCAACTTAATTGATTTTTAAAAAAATCCAAATTGCTTTGTTTAATCACTAATCGTGCTTCATAAAAATTGAGAAATGTCATTTTAATTTTTAAAAGTCTTCTTTCTCGATGTAATTCTTCTAGAAATTTCTTTCTTGAATTTTATTTAAGTTTTTGGATATTATAAAAAAAGTTATTTTCTTTCAAAAAAATTTTTGAGAGAAGGAAATAAAAAGCAAATCCGAAAAGATCAGTTTCAAGGATAAAAAAATAAAAAGTATGAAGTAAAAATTAAAAAAAAAAAAAAAAATATCTTTCTTTAATTTTATTTAACACTAAATGTTTGCCGTACCAGAAGAAAGTTAAATACTAAGTCCGTAATGTTTCAATATATATACAGCAGTTGTGTTTTTAGGTGTCTTTTACCTTACTGATTCTTAAAAAATTTTTAAGGAGACTCGGTACTCAAAAACTGCGGATGAAATATATTTTCAGATTTTGGTTATGTTATTCCCATTAGTATAATGTTTTTTTTTTTTCAAATGCATTCTTTATCTATCTTTTTCGACGAGATGTATATTAAAAGGGTTTTTTTAAAAAGGAGAAAAGTTTTTAAATGTTCATCTATCTAATCTTTAAACACAGGGGAATGTGTGATTTTGAAATTTATTGCACTTTTGCTAGAAAACTATTAGACATAAAACATTAAAAACTTCTATACTTAGTAGTAAATAAATACTTTTTATTCTGAGATTAATTAATAAAGCAATTTGGGAAAAATTATTTCTTTAAAAAATTAAAAACTAATAATGAAAATTATTCCTTAATTAATCCCACTTTCAATTAAAATTGAAGAAATACATTTTAAAAGCCTAAATTCATCATTTGTTTAAACAATTTCAAAGAAATCTGTATTCTCAACTTTAACCTAATAATTTAAGAAGTATTTTAAAACTACTTTTAAAATTAAGACAATATGTTTAGCACACCCGGATAAAAGGTACATCAAAAATAGATGATTTTAAAAGGACTCAATTTGCATTTATAATCAAAAATCACTAATTTCAAGAAAACATACAAATCTTGATAACAAAAACTAAAAATTAAATTAAATATTATCTAAAAACAAAATTCTTCAAATTGGCTTCAGAATTTGATTCACTCCCTTCCTTCACTTCTTTCCTTCAGAATTTCATCAACTCCAAATTTGATTCATTTCCTCCAGAATTTGATTCACTCCCTTACTTCCTTTCTTCCACTTTGATCAACTTCTTTTTTTTCAGAATTTGATTAATTTCTTCAGATTTCTTCATTTCATTTCTTCCAGAATTTGATTCATTCCCCTATTTCACTTCTTCCTTCAGAATTTGATTCACCTTGACTTCCTTCCTTCATTTGATCCAGCTTCTATTTTTCAGAATTTGATTCACTCCAAATTTGATTCACTCCCTTACTTCACTTCCTTCCTTCAGAATTTGATTCACTCCTTCCTTCACTTCTTTCCTTCAGAATTTGATTCTTTTTTTCAGAATTTGATTCATTTCTTTCAGAACTGGTTAATTCCCTTACTTCACTTCCTTCCTTCAGAATTTGATTCACTCCCTTACTTCACTTCCTTCCTTCAGAATTTGATTCACTCCCTTGCTTCACTTCCTTCTTTCAGAATTTGATTCACTTCCTTAACTCAAAGAACAAATAAAATTACTTTACTGAAGTTGTTTAAGACTCTTGGATCAGAAAAATACAAGTGAGTGGAGAGAGAAAATATAAGAGAAAGAAAATAAGAAGAGTGAAAATATAAGTGAATATAAGAGCGGGAAAGTTATCGTCGTTACACTTCTTTTTCGAACAGTTTCTAGAAGAACACTCTGGCATTTTAAAATCTTTAAATACTTTCTCTTCAGACAGTTATCGATTGGGTATCAATCACACGAAAATAATTCCACTCCGTGTACTGACAAATTGTGCCCTGTAAGACGCATCACATGCCATGCATTATTTTTAATAAGTTATTAGGTAATGAAACGCAAAGTTTTAATGTATAGCCTAGTATAACAAGTGGGCTGAACAGTTCGCAGGCTGACACATAGATAGCGCTACTAGTATTAAATCCATATTATTTTTAGTTAGCCCTAACCTTCAAAAGACACGTGTATAGTTTTGACAGCTGTTGCACTATTAGTATGTGAGTTATAGCATTTTTAGTGTTCATCACGGGCAGTCCACTCGGCTGACTGTCGACAGGACTTCGGTGTGAAATGATGGAGCCATGTTTCATCCATTGTCACATATCGACGCAAAAATTGGGTTTATTACGATTTTACAGCTCCAACCGCCCACTTTGAACAGAGCTTTCGCATATCCAAATATTCATTCACGATATGTCCAACAAGTTCCTTTGATATCTTTAGGGTCTCAGCTATCTCAATCCACTTCACTTTACGGTTATCAAATTTATTTTGCGGACTTTCTTGATGTTTCGTCGGTAACAGCCTCTTTGGGGCGTCCACTGCGTGCATCGTCCTCGGTGCACATTTCGCCTCGTTTAAATTTAGCAAACCACTTCTATACGGTTGATTTTCCTGGTGCAAAGTCCTAATAATATTTATCAAGCCAAGCCTTGCTTCAATAGTATTTTTTTTTCAAAAAGGACTGCTTTATTAACACACGAAAATTCCTTTTAATCCATTTTTCAAACTAACAAAACTTGTTTCACTAAAAATGCTATAACTCACATACTAATAGTGCAGCAGCTGTCAAATTTATACACGTGTCTTTTGAAGGTTAGGGCTAATTATAAATCATTTGGATTTAATACCAGTAGCGCCATCTGTGTGTCCACCTATGAACTTTTCAGCCCACCTGTTATGTATAGTGTACAGCTCTTAATATAGAAATAGTATGCATTCGTTCAATAGCTTCTCTAAGTTTTAAAATTCATTAAAAGTCGCAAAACCCAACTAAAAATTGAAATTATTTCCATAGAGTTCCGTTAGTTTGCTGTTTTAAGCCATTTAGCTATCTTCAAATGAGGTCCTTGGACAACCTTTTCTATCGAGAAATTTGATTCGTAACAAACAAATTAAATGGATGCATTTAATGAATACTTATATTTTATCATAAATGTTTTTTCTATTTTCAATAATCTCAATTATTTTTATATTTTTGCAGAAAAAAATAGAATCAATTTTTTGTTATATTATCTATATTTTCGAATAGAAATTTAATTTCTTTCTTGAAATATCATCTCATAAAATAATTATTTTATCGTTAATTGTTTTTCAATGATGACTGTTTTATTACATCGAAAACTCTTTCTACTCTAAAATAACACTCTTGAATCAGAATAAAAAAAAAGAAATGACATGTTTTAAGACATTATGCAATCATGTAAAAAATTAAAAAAATTAATACCAATATAAAATTGACAATAAGATGATCAAGATTTCATTCCATTGATTTGTTAGTGAATTTAAATAATATAAATGCAAAAAATTACGGAATGGTGGATGAAAATTAACTTTTTTATATTATTTTCAAAAGAACAGAATAAAATATTATTTTAAATTACTAATAATCTATAATAATTTAATAAATTCAAAATAAATACCATGCAAAAAATTTATTCCTTACTTTTACTCAACCAAAGGTTTCGAATAAATAAAAAAAAATTACAACAATTGTGTCTTTTATTGTAGATCATGTTTTAAAAACGAAAAAAAAAATAAAAAATAAAAATAAAAATATTTTTCTAATAGCAAAAACAGCAATTATCTAAGAGTTTTCAAACTAATGAATAAAAGTGAAGATCAAAAACTGATTGTATGAGAAAAAAAAAGTTGAAGAATAAAATAAAATTTGAAATGAATTAAAAACAAAAAATTAAAAAATGCTTATTCAAAAAAAACAAAAAAAAAAAAAAACATTTATCAAATAAAAGTAAATGATTATTCAAATGTCAAGTTCCTACGTTGAAAAAAATAATGACCATTTTTTTTAAATCTTCCATCAATTTTGAATAAAAGATTAATCTTTTAAGCCTTCAGAAAAATAAACTTGAATATTTTAATACATATAATCTGTAGTTAATAATTTTTAAGAAAGTAATTTGTGTTTACAAAAAGATCATTTACAGAAGTAATAAATCGACTACACTTCAAAATATCAGCAATTTATTTTTAGTCAAGAAAAAATGCAGCTGTTGCAATTTTTATTCCCTGAAAAGAAATGTCAAAAATACATTTTTTAATACTTACAATCGTTGAAACGGTGAAAAATCACTCGATCGAGAAGTTTATTGCTTTTTTAAGCTGATGTGTTAGAGGATTAGAAGTTGATAAAAAAATGGAAGTAACACAAATAAAGAAATGATATAGATAGAAATAGCTGATAGTACATAGAGTAGTAGTAGGTTTTTATTTTACTTTCAATGGTAGGAAATTGGTTCAATGGTTTTATGTTGTAATGAAATACAACAAAAAGAAAGAACAAAAAACAAAAAGCAAAACACAGTATAAGTAAAGACCGAAGTCATTGCCCCCAAGAGCTCTCTGGCACGCCAATATCTTGCAATCTCGGAGTCAATTCCCTCAAGTGTCTTGCAAACATTGCAGGTGTTTTCTATTCATAGGCTCTTTTTCAAGAAGCCACAAAGGGGACATTAGAGATAGTCTTATACATATATACGTTATAAGTGTTCACAACATTCATTCACTTAAGCCAACGTCTGTTGGTGGTTTTCGGCCATTCGACGCCGTGACGTCCATGAAAGATTTGCCACTCTCTCGTAGCTTCTGTCGTGGTTGACAACATCAAGTGCACTGCGAGATGTGCGGTGGTCTGCAATGCCGTTAGGGAGTAGGAGCAAAAGCGGGTAGGTTGGCGAGTCGAAAGACCATTCGGAAGGTGAGCACGCGACACCCCTCCTAAGTAGGTCCTTCGTTGGTATTCATGTCTTTCTCCAACCTGGCAATTGGCGGCCTGCTGTCATGCATTATTGACCACAATTCTGTTAGGGGTTCTGCAACTGGTGCTGTGGGTAATCTAATAATAAGGATCTAATAATGGGATCTGACTGGTTAATATTACATGCCTGCTTGGCTAGAACATTGCCTTTCCTTTCGCTGCACATCGCAGTGGCCTGGGACCCATTACAGCGGGATTCTCGCTTTTTTGTTAAGCAGTTGTAGTAGTTTTTTTGACACTCTGTCCCCTCTAGCCCTTCTTGGTTTGGTGGGTGTCACGTCCTGTTAAAAATCTAAAAGTAACTTAGCCTTATTTCGGCAAAGCTTTGCTTGGTATTGCATTTAGCTCTGTCTCACTCCAATTCTTCCTCTTTATTCAAATCGTACCTCTGAAAATATCCTCATTTTCATAATGTTTTTTTTATGTATGCTGTCAAATTTATACACGTGTCTTTTGAAGGTTGGGGCTAACTAAAAATCATATGGATTTAATACTAGTAGCTCCATCTGTAGTCAGCCACGAACTGTTCAGTCCACCTGTTATGTATAGTGTATATTTATTCACCTGAAACAAAAGAAGTGCGCATTCTCTTGTAGCTTCTCTAAAACTCATACGAGTTTCAAAAGACAACAAGAAGTAAAATTTCTTTTCTTGGGATTACTGTTTTAAGCCATTTGTTTTTAGTAAAACTATCTTCACAGGAGGTCCTTGGACGACCGACTGTGGGGGAAAAATCAGTTCGTAACAAACAAATTAAATACGTGTATTTAACGATTATGTGTTTTTTTACCATAAATGGGATTTTCTATTTTCAATAATCGCAGTTATTTTAATAGTTTGCAGAAAAAATAATGTATTTTTTTTTTGCTAAAGATTATTATATTTTCGAATAGAAATTTAGTTTCTTTCTTGCAATAGGATCTCATGACAAAATTGTTTTATCTTTAATTTTTTTTACATTGTTACTTATGTTATTATGTCGATTTTCAACTCCGAACAGGTCGGCTGAAAGGTTCGTAGGCTGACACATAGATAGAGCTATTAGTATTAAATCTATATGATTTTTAGTTAGCCCTAACCTTGAAAAGACACGTTTGACAGCTGTTTCACTATTAGTATGTGAGTTATAGCATTTTTTAGTGTTCATCACGTGCAGTCCGCTCGGCTGACTGTCGATTGGACTCCGGTGTGAAATGATGGAACCATGTTTCATCCATTGTCACATATCGACGCAAAAATTCGGGTTTATTACGATTGAACAGCTCAAACACTGCTTAGAATCATCCATTCGTTGTTGTTTTGGATCGATTGTGAGCTCGCGCGGCACCCACTTTGAACAGAGCTTTCGCATATCCAAATATTCATTCACGATATGTCCAACTCGTTCCTTTGATATCTTTAGGGTCTCAGCTATCTCAATCCACTTCACTTTACGGTTATCAGAAATTATTTTTGTGGATTTTTGATGTTTTCGTCGCTAACAGCCTCTTTGGGGCGTCCACTGCGCTTATCGTACTCGGTGCTCATTTCGCCTCGTTTAAATTTAGAAAACCCTTCTCTACGGTTGATTTTCCTGGTGCGAAGTCCGAATAATGTTTATCAAACCAAGCCTTGGCTTCGATAGTATTTTTTTCGCAAAAGGCGATGCTTTATTAACACACGAAATTCCTTTTTTTATCCATTTTTTCAAACTTAGAAAAGTTTGCTTCACTAAAATGCTATAACTCACATACTAATAGTGCAAAAACTTTGTCAAATTTATACGTGTCTTTTGAAGGATAGGGGCTAACTAAAAATTATGGATTCAGTACTAGTAGCGCCATCTATGTGTCAGCCTACCGAATGTTTCAACCCATCTGCTAGAATAACATTCTTGAATCACAATAAAAAAAGAAATAGCAGGTTTTTACGACATTAGGCAACACCACCTCTTTAAAAATAACTGAAAAAAATTACCTAAACTGACTTTTAAACTGAAAAACTACAAAGTTACAAAAGTATTCTGTCGAGCACGCATGCTGCCTCATAAAATTACCTATTTTGGTGGTATGTGCAACGAAAAGAATCTTTTCCTCCCAAAAAGTAACAAAGGTGCAGGAATTTATAACATTTTAAGTAATAAATAAAAAATAACCACATCCATATTTCTTTTTTGACTTTTTCTAAATACGACATTTTATGGCAGTGAAAAAAATTAAGCCAACCCGTCACAAATTTCTAGACACAAACATACATAGAGACTTATTCACTCATTTTCAGTGCAATGCAAGCAAATACATCGAGTAATCCCCACATAAATCAAGAGGAGAATGACCAAGCTGTTTGTAGAAGTACACACCATGTTGTACAAACTGGCTCTTACACAGGCTCTATTCAGGGGTTTCCAAACTACGGCCGCCGGCCCAAAATCGACCCGCCAGTGTCATCCATCCGGCCCACGACAGCGAATAGCTTATTGTTGCAGTGATAAGTTGGATAAAAAGACACAGAATGATAATAACTCGGTTTTATTGACTTGCTGGAGTGAAGCAATGACAAGCATAATACGCAGAAAATTTAACGAAAACATATCAACTAACAAATAATTGAAATGAATCCCACTAACATTATAAACTAGTGAACATCCCACGGCTACCCTCGCAAGTTATGTTGGGGTAAAGAGTATATATGTATATCGTATATATGTACATATGTACGATATATACAAGCTATATATGTACATATGCAGTACAATATATATGTACATATATACAGTACAAATATATATGTACGATATATACAGTATATATAACACATATGTGGCATATATCGATGTTTGGAGATAATATATCCTGAATCAAACATATGATTTTATCCTGAAAATCCCCCAGGAACGGAAAAGCTAAATTAACGCGAATGAAACAGGGGTATCCTTGTAAAAAAATACTAATGAGATTTATGTAATTGTGATTTTTCACTGACAATAGTTTTTAGTTAACTTTGAAGTATATGCTTGGTCAGAGAGCGTACTCGGCGACTGGTCTAGAAATTATAGATAATGGCAGAAATATTAAAACGGTTTGGCCCTTGGTACTTACTGGAGTAAACAGTAGGGCCAAAGGTTGAAAGTTTGGAGATTCCCTGCTCTATTCTATTCTATTAATACTCTCTCTCGTGAGATTTATCTTAAACGCAACACCAGTAAGATGTGAAAAAAAAAAAGCTCTGAATTTATCAAAATAAAAATATTAAAATGAAAAAATTAATTAATAACGAAAATTTATTCAAAAGAATGATAACTGTTTAACGCTTTTGAATATTCTCAAAATTAGATGTAACTCTGTAATACTGGGGCTCTGTGAAATACTGTAAGATAAATGAAACTAATATATACTTATTTACTGCTAGAGGGTTTGAAATTTTTTTAATTTTTATTCTTTCATTCAAAATGTATTAAAAGGAATATTTTATTTTATTATTTAAACATTTGCTTAAGCCAGGAAAACATCATTTAATTAAGACTTCCCCGAAATATTCAAATTTCCAAAAGAGGCAGCTCAGCCTAAGAACAACGCTTATTTAATCAGCATAGAACCAAATTTCAAAGAGCTCCGCTTATTTGGTGCATATGAACAAGAAAGCATTAATACATTTTTCAATTTTACTGGAAATTATTCTTCCAGTTTTGACCAAATTAGCCACATTTTCGTTCATTTGAAGTGGTTTGGGCTACAAAAAAAAATAATTTGTCTGCATTTTATATATAGTTTGAAGTCCATAAACTCCTACCAATGTAAGCTTCGGCAAAAGTACTTCAAAATTAGCCGTAAGTCTACTTATTTTTCGAAAACAGTGTTTTCATTGTGCATAATCAAAAAAATTAAGGAAATTTTGTAATCGCAAAAACGGCAAAAAATTAAAAGTTTTCAAACAAAGTGTAATAAAAGTAGCTATCAAATCCGATTGTATGAGAAGAAAAAAAGTTCAACTATAAAATATAAATAAATAAAGTCTGAAATGAAATAAAAAGAAAAAAAAAATAAATGGTTATCTAAATGTCAAATTTTTTTATGTAGTAAGAACATATAAAATAATCTACATTTTCTTTTAATTTTCTAATGACCAGAATAAAAAATTAATATTTAAGCCTTCAGGAAAATAAACCTGAATCTTTTAATACATATAATCTGTAGTTAATCATTTTTTAAGTAAGCAATTAGTGTTAAAAAGAAGAGTTTTGAAGTATTGAATCGACTGTATTTCAAATTATCAGCAATTTATTTTTTAATCAAGAAAAATGCAGCCGTTTCAATTTTTTATTCCATGAGAAAGAAATATCAAAAATACATTTTCCTTTTATACTTAAATCGTTGAAACGAAGAAAAATCACTGCGTCGAGAAGATTGTTACTTTTTTAAAACTAATGTGATCGAGAATTGAAGTGGATAAAAAAATGGAAATAATTCAGTTGAAGGAAATATTATATATAGAAATAGTTGATAATGGTGGTATTTAATGCAATCGGTTTCGAATCGTGGATATGAATATCCGTAGATTTAAAAAATGTAAATTACGATGTCAAAAATAAGTAAAATGACAAACTTGTATTGATAATTTTATTAAAAAATAATTTATATATTAATAAATTAGTCCATTATTAATAGATGTGTGAAATATTAATAGCATATTTGTTATAGTAACAATACAAAATTTAAACGAAAATGAAATACTAAATATCATCATTATTTAAAGATATTCATAGACTTATGTTCGCAATGAACTATTTGCGACTAATCCTCCAGTGTCCTGCAGTGCGGGACGGACACCACTAGTCTATTCATGTATGGAGGGGAAACGGTTTGCAGCTTCTGTTGTGATGGAGCACCCGTAGGTAGAAGTCTGAGTTGGTTCGAGACGCTCTTACAATCGCCAGTAGACAGGGTACTGGGCCTAAAGCGGATTCTGAACCACTCCAAGATCCATGGCACCGAACCCACCCAACCTGCGGCACCCAGTTCCAGAGTGCTGAACTTTGAGTCGTTCCAGACTCTGTTTTGTAAATCAAGTCTACAGTGATCGAGTTTTGGAATGTGAATAATTTATGCTAACAGAAAATAAATTCTATTGAAATTATAACACTCATGTCCATAAATTGGATAATTCAGAATCACACAGAAATTGAACTCTAAAATAAAAATTTCATAATAAAATTATCACCATCTTGAAAGAATAATACCAGAGTACAGGGAAACCACCAGATGGCGCGGATAGTACGTCACAATGACGAGAGTGTAAGAGAGGGGGTATATAAGGAATGGTGGCAAAGAAGTAAAATTGTTCACAAGCGCTTTAAAAAGCCTTTCAGTGCAATAACCGCATAGTTATGGCACAAAGGGAAGCATTTGGATGATTTTTTACGTGGTAGAATTATCGGACGACTGGAATGTGGACGTACCCAGCTGGAAGTATCCGAGGAACTTGGAATCGCCCAGAGTGTCATCTCCAGGCTTTGGCAACGATTCCAAGATGATGGTAATGTGAGTAGATGTTACAGCACAGGTCGCCCCCGAGTTACAACGCCGAATGAGGACCGGTATTTAGCGAGTTACTGCCAAAAGAAACAGACGGAGCACAGCATCAGACCTGTCTCGTCAGCTCTCTTCAGCTACCGGTACGACAGTAGTTTCAAGGCAGACCGTGTACAGACGCTTAGGGCACATTGGTCTATATGCTCGTAGGCCTGTCAGATGTGTTCCACTTACCGCAACTCACTGTCGCCTGCGATTAACCTGGAGTAGAGAGCATGCATTGTGGACACCGCAACAGTGGTCTTGTGTGATGTTTTCCGACGAGTCCAGGTTTAGTTTGCAGTCTGATTCTCGCCGGACTTTCATATGGAGAGCGCCAGGTACCCGTTACCACCAAGAGAACACCATTGAACGACACCGTTACGGTGGTGCAGGATGGCTCGTTTGGGGAGGAATTATTCTTGGTTCCAGAACTGACCTGCATGTTCAGAGTGTAACGATGACAGGCCACATCTATCGGGATGTCATTCTGGAACAACATGTACGTTTGTTTCGGGGCGCCATGGGTGCTGAATTTCTGTTTATGGATGACAACGCCCGTCCTCACCGTGCAAACATTGTAGACGAATGCCTTCAATTGGAGGATATCACCCGTATGGATTGGCCAGCATACTCACCGGACTTGAATCCAATAGAGCATGTGTGGGATATGCTTGGCCGACGTAGTGCAACCCGTCAGCCCCTCCCACCTGCCAACCCCGGAACTTCGGAGGGCATTGCTTGATGGTGGTGTAATGTTCCCAAGATCAGATTGATAATTTGATACTCAGCATGCCTAGGCGTTGTAAAGGCTTATGTATTGCATCGTCCGGGAGACATACCCCATATTAACCATCATACTAACCATGTTATACTGTTTTTTGTAAATAGGTTCTTTTTTGAAATTTGCTCCAGGGAGTAAAAATCACATAATTTTTATTAATTATGTCAAACATATAGCATCTTTTTTTTGCTCTTTACCCTTTGTTTAATAAATAGACTTTTACAAATAAACAAATTAGTTTTGCTTCTGTCTCTTTCTTTGCCTGAACTTCATTATCCTTAATTTATGGACACTTGAGTGCATTTTTTAAAAAAAAAAAAAATTGAAATAAAGTATTGGTTATTTTAAGGGAGAAACGAATTTTTTTCATTTATTTGGAAAAACAAAAATTAATAATTATAAAAAATATTTAATAAGCAAATACTAAATAAATAGAAAATTAAAAATGTGAAAAATAATAATAGTGACATATCTGTTAAAAGGCAAGCTAGTTTTTAACAAAAAAAAAAAACAAAAAAAAAAAATGAGCCTGTAAAAATTATGCATGACTAAAGGATTAAAACTCATGTTAATTATCTGAAGTAAAAAAGGAAAATTCAAATTATTCATCAGAAAGTCTTATTGAAGATAAGTATAATTTACTGGATAATTATTTTATTAGAGTTTGAATTAATTCATCGCTATATTCGAAAAGAAATAATCGGCTTGTGATAATTCAAGTATGAAATGAAAATTTTTGAGTTAGTCTTTCTATGTAACGTAAAGAAGCATAGATTGCTCCATGGCGTGCAATAGGCTCAAGTGGTGAATTTTCCATTTTCATCAAGAATTTCTACTCCTATGGTTTAATATCATTTGAAGCAAAACTTTACAATGAAAGGGCAATTGGTCACAAGGACAATAATGGGAATTGAATCCAACTCTTTTTCAAGAATTTCATCTTGATGTATAGGGTGTAACTGTCGGTGAATGACTTGGAGATGTTTGCAATTTCTGATTTTTGTATAATGCAAATTCATGTGATCATAACATTCCATTTGTATGTTGTTATTTTTCATTGATCAATTTATCATTTTCAACAATAATTTCTGATCTAATGATTTGATATCATACAAATGGAATGTTATGATCATGAACATTATAATCAGAGGCCAAGGCCTCTCCGAAGTCCGACCTGACAGTCACTACCCTACATCAGATGAAAATCTCCAGAAAGATTCGGATCAGTCACTTATTTCATTGTGGACACGCTCAAATGATGACCAAACCGTAAGGAGTAAATTCTTGGGTGAAAAATGGAGAAATTCACCACTTGCTTCTGTACGCCATGCTTTAATCTATAGAAACTGCGCACGCCCATAAAGTTAACTCAAAGCGTCGCGAGTTATCACAAGCAACTATTTGCTTTCGATATAGCGATGAATTAATTCAGGCTTCTAATAAAATATTGTCAATAATGCTCTTATCTTCAATAGACTTTCTGATGAGGTGAACTCCTTTTCCTTTCAGATAGTCAACATGATTTGCTGGTCATGCATATTTTACAGGCTTCGACACTGCTGACCAAAACTAGCACTCTGCATTTTTTTAATTTCTGCTGACTGAAATATTTGCTGATACAGAAATATTTTTTATATTGACAATTTTTGTTTTTCAAACAAATGAAAAGGATTCGTTTTCTCCGCTAAAACCTAACTAATGCTATTTCAGTGCAAAATGCACTCATGTCCATAAGCCAGGATGTGGTTCGAGGCAAAGGATTGAAGCTCAAACTAATTTGTTATTTTCACAGAATCTATTTATAAACAAATTGAAAAAAATCACATATATGATTTGACATGATCTGGTACGTTTTCCTGGAGCAAATTTCGAGAACCTATTTACAAACAGTATAACTCCCACAAATTCCAGCTCACGATGAATATGGTTATGTCTCCCGGACAGTATGCTCAAGCGCCCCACAGCACACAAGCGTGCGAAAACAGAGTATCAATCTTGATCTTGAAAAATCCCGCCACTCATCAAGTGCCCTCCGGACTGGGTTGGCAGTGAGTTGGCGAGCTGGCCCAGCATCCCGTGCTCCCCATTGGACCGAAATCCCGGCGCAATCCAGCGGCAATCCGCACAGTGACCAGTGAGCATTCATCAAATGTTTGCGGTGAGATGAGCAGTTGTCGTATCATAAACAGAAATTCAGCAGTAACAAACATTACAATGCTGTTCAGGGCTCAGGCATTCGTCAGTCAGATGAAGCCTGTCATGGGTGCATGCAGTACTGGAACAGTAATTCACTCCCCATGCCACTGTAAACTCAATCTGTCATTAATCTTCTCTGGTGGTAACCAGATGCGGCATTCTCTCCGCTGTCGAGATCATTAATGGGCTGCCAATAAACCTGAACCAGATGAGGAAAACTCGCACAAGCCCTCTTGCGGTGGCCTCATGCCAGGTTAATCACGGGCACGTGAGGCTCCGCGGTTACGCTGACAATTCCACGAGCGTCACACACGGTCTGCCTTGAGTAATCGTGCCGACAGCTGAGGCTGACGAGGCAGGCAGCCTGATAACGCTAATAAACTGTTTCTTTTGGCGTGGCACTGCTAAGCTGCGGTCCTCATCGGCGTTACCAACTTTCGGGTACAATGCTGCTAACCTCTACTCACATTACCATCATCTTGAATCGTTGCCCAAGCGCTGTTGACCAGGGTCTCAGTTACTCCGGCTGGGTACGTCATCTAATTACCTCCGCATCAGCTCATCCCAGTCTTTTATTGCCAACCCCACAGTCTCTCACTGAAAAACACTAAGCAGCAGTATTTAATTTTCCCACTTCTTCGCCACCATTCTTATATATTGTATTTTAAGCCATCTGAGTGGTTTCCTGCTGTTGCATATTCCCTCTTCCAGATGTGTGTGATAACACATGTGAAGACACATTTTAATTTCTGTCATTGACTAATTATCGCTGAGCTATGGGCATGGTGTTATATTTCAATAGGAAATTTGGCGCAAATATTGCTTTGAAGTGACTAAAACTCGATCTGTAGGCACTGTTACAACGAAATCTGAGCTGACTCAGTGTCACAGCACTCTGGGGGCTGGGCGCCACCAGTTGCGGAGTTCATTGCCATCGTCTTTGGTGGTTCAGTCACTTTAAGGCCAGTGCCCTGTCTAATATGATTGTGAAACGTCTCAAGCCACCTGCAGGTGCTCCATCTGGCTGAGAAGCTGCCATCCTCCATGCATCTTCTCCTGAAGTGTCCGTCCGCACTGAGGATTGGTGTAATGTCTTTAAATAATGTTGATATTTAGTATTTCATTTTCGTTAAATTTATTATTGTTACTATAACAAATATGCTTATTAATATTTCACATCTATTAATAATGGACTAATTATAAATTATTTTTAATAAAATTATCAATACAAACTGTTTATTTTGATATCATCATTACATTTTTTAAATCTCCACCGAATGACATGTATCTGATTGCAAGTAAGATACCATATCAGCTATTTCTATATAATATTTCTTCAACTGAATTATTTCATTTTTATCCTTCAGAAAATACACTCAAATCATCAGTTTAAAAGCCAACAATGCTATAAACAGTGGTAACTCGTTTCAACATTTAAGCATAAAAGGTATTTTTATTTCTTTTCTCATGGAGACAAGAATTGAGACATTTTCTTGATTAAATAAATTGCTGATAATTTGAGCTGCAGTCGATTCAATACTTCAAAAATAACTGCAACAATTGCTGGCAAAAGGATTAACCAGTGCTGTATTAAGATTCAGGTTTATTTTCCTGAAGTATTAATTTTATTCGTCTGCAAGAAAATAACAGATATTTTTAATATGTTCTTACCCCATAAGGGCCCGACATTGGAAATAACCATTTATTTTGGCGCATTTCATTCGAGCACATTTGACATATTTTATAGTTATTCTCTGTCGGATATGCACAACAATAGCAACTTTGAGTCTTTTGCTATTTGACCTGGAAATTTCACTGTACACGATTATACAATAACACTGCTCTGAAAAATGAGTAGACACGACTGAGAGCACAGTACTTTGCTGAGGTTCCTTGACTGACGGGTTTACATGGACTCACAAACTTGCTAGCAAATGCGGGCAAAACCATTTCTTTTCAGCAACCCAAACACCACTGTTGAAAATATTATTTGAAAACTGATCCAACTGGAAAATATTTCCGTGTAAGTAATCTGTAATACAAAGCGACTCATATGCTAATGTCAAACAAAAGAAGCGGAGCTCTTTAATTTGCTCCTATATGCTGATTAAACAGCGTTGTTCACTTAGGCTGAGCTACCTCTTTTATTTGGTATTTCAGTGTAATTAAATGATATGTTTTCTGGCTAAGCAAATGTTTAAATAACAAAATCAAGGCTGTTCATGCACAACTTCATTTTGAATGAAGAATAGGTAAAAAAATTTCAAACCTAACTTTGTCAAGTAAGTATATATTAGTTTCATTTATCTTACAGTGACAGATTCTAACAGAGTTACATCAATTTTGAGTATATTCAAAGCGTAAACTTATTGGCATCTCAAACTAACACGGATAAATCCTAGATGTGAATTTTTCATTTAATATTTTATTTGACTTTTCACATCTTGCTGGTAAGCTGTTAAGTCAAATCCTCACACACGAGGAAGAATATTAATGGGAGATGAGATAGAGCAGGAATCTCAAACTTTCAACAGAGGCCACCATGGCAAATACCAGGCAAAACCGTTTGCAATATTTCTGCTTAAATTCCATCTACCATAATTTCAGGGCCGGTCGCCAGCCGCTTCTACGACCAAGCATTACTTTGCTAACTAAAAACTATTGTCGAACATCACGAACCCCATAAATCTCATTAATTTTGAGGATACGCTATTTCATTCGCGTTCTTTGAGATTTTCAGGATGTAAAAATGCTATGTTTGATTCTGCCCATTCCAAACGTCGACTATACATACATATCTTTGCTTCTTTTCATTATATATCACATATATACTTGTACTCATTATATATCACATATACTTGGCTACTCACATACTATGTACATATATACTAGCATATATCATGCAGCAATATTTACTATATATACGATATACATATACTCTTGCTGCACTGCTGCGTGTGCGCAGTGTTCACTAGTTTGTGTTAGTGAGATTCCTTTCAGTATTTGTTAGTTGATGTTTTTCGTTTATATATCTTTGTCATTAAACTTTTACCTAACAAAGTCAATAAAACACCGGGGATTATTATCTGCCTGTGTCTTTTATCAACTATCACCTGGCAATCAGCCATTCTGTCGTGGGCCCAGATGTGACACTGGCGAGTCAGGTGGCCTATGGTTGAAACCCCTGGGGCCATATTGGCCAGGATTGCTGGGGGCTGGCATGGTGTGCCTAGGCAGCTTGATCATTCTCTCTTGTTGCTGTGAGTTGCAGTATTTGCTGGCCCATCAAAATGATAAATATATATATGTTTGTGTCTAGAAAGTACATTGGCTCATTTTTCACTACCATAAAATACTTCAAATCAATATGGATGTGGTATTACCAAAATATTATAAATTCACTGCACTGACCACTTTTTGGGGAGGAAAAAGACTAACAAGACACTTTCTATGAGGGCAGCTCGCTGCATTATCCATTTTCAAAAATTTTGTGGCTTTTGTGATTTTCAGTTTAAAAGAGTCGGTTTAGGTAATTTTCAGTTATTTTAAGAGGGGAGTGAACTGCCCGCTAATATGTCAAAACCTCTTTATTGACAGCAGATTCCAACTGTTATTCACGAAGATGAACTGGCCCTTTGTTAGTGACGCGGAATGGCTGCTGGTACTGAATCCATATAATTGGTGCTTCATCACTCAAGATACGACCTTCAGGTGACGATTTTATGTATGTGAGGTTATGGCATTTGTTTAGTGAAAGCAACTTCTTTCAGTTTGAAAAAATGGATAAAGAAAGGGAATTTCGTAGTGTGTTAATCACGGCATCGCCTTTTGATTTTTTGGCGATACCATCGATGCCAAGAGCTTGGTTTTGATAAACATTATTCGGACTTCGCACCAGGAAAATCAACCGTGAAGTGGTTTTCTAAATTTAAACAGGCTCAAGTACCGGCTGCTGCGTGAACATGTTGCTGACTGGCATCAAAGCTCCCTCAAACAAAGCCTGATAACTCAAGAGATGAGTTGCCTTGAACTAAAGATGAGGAGGCCCCGAGTTAACACTATGTGAGTGAAATATATTTGGGCCATGCCTTCTGATCAAAGGGCACAGCTCCTGTCGTCCAAAACAACTGCGAGCTGAGATGATTCTAAGCACAGTATTTGAGCTGTTCAGTAAATGACCGAGTCCCCGTCATATCTGTTCAATAGATGGCTATGGTTCAATCGACGATCAGCTTGTGGCTTACACGTGATGAACATAAATGCTATAACTCACATATAACCGTCAAGTGATGTCTTTTCAAGGTTAGGGCTAACTAAAAATCATATAGATTAATACTAATGGCTCTGTCTGTGTGATAAATCTGCGGACGCTTTCGGCTTAGGCCTGTTCAGTTGGCAATCGACATATATAGTAACATTAGCAAGAATAGATGAAACAACACGTCATGGATCCTGCAGAAAAACTAAATTTCTATTCGAAAAATATAAATAATCTTGGCAAAAAAAAATACATTACTGCTGCAAGCTGACAAAACCATGCGTTATTGAAAATAGAAAATCATTTATATTAAAAAAACACATATCGTTAAATATTGCATTCAATGTTGTTACAGACGGTTTCCCCACAGGTATAAGGTTCCTCCTGTGAATAGTTTAAAACTCAAGTAACTAGAAACGGCAGTGCAGAAAGAGCACCGCTGCGTTATTCTTTGGCTTTCGTGGGGCTGACAAGAGAATCTCCACTGCTGATGAGTAGTGCATGGCAGGTGAGTTGGCAACTGGCGAAGCGACTCGACAGGCTACTATGACAAATCCCATGTTCCACGATTAGCCCAACCTCAAAAAGAACACGTCATTTTGACGCCATACATAAAAAAACATTATGAAAAATGAGGATATTTTCAGAGGCCACAGCAGGAAAATCAAAAAGAGGAAAGTAGATGAATCATCTCAATACTGCACAGATTTTTAACAGGACCCTCAACTAAGGCAAAATGGGAGTGTCAAACTACAACTTTGCTTAACAAGCAGTAGCAATGGAGGACTCCACAGGCACCGCGATGACAGCGCCAACGGGCGCTAGCCAGTCGAATCATTATTAGATCACCGACAACACGGCTTTCAGCTGACCTAACAAGGAATTGTGATGTCTTCACATGACAACGAAGCCTCCAATTGTAAGACGGGCGCTGGCAATACGCTAAC